>JAHWGI010001108.1:600000-813794 GCA_029379305.1 Frankliniella fusca | reverse complement strand
AGTAGTTATTTGCAGGTTGTCATGGTCTCCGGCTACTTTGTTTACGGTCTTCATCTACTCGTCAGTTTCCAAAATGTCTATGTTTCCCGATGATGAGGCTATCACCACAGACAACCAAGGCCTTATTACAGTGTTAGTTCGTGCCCACCACTTGTCAGATTTTCCGGCTTTCGTGGCATGGATGAGGACAACTCTTAACGGGCGACACCGGGGTTTGGTTAGAGTGCGTCTTAACCTCCTATTATTATGTTATATCCGCTTACAAGTCGGGATTTTGCGTTGTATGTTCCTTGCCATGTCATTCTCTATGCTGTTTTAAATTTTATTTTTCGCCTTTGCATGTTTACAGTTGCGCCTCTCTGAAGAAGATCGACAGGATGATGAAGTGTTCAAGACTGTTATGAGCTTGATGAAGGTGGTGTTCGACCGTAAAGTCCATGATAAAGTCACAAAATCTGAAGTTTTTGAGTATCAGCCGGACTGTCAGGTTGCTTTCGCAACGTCTCCTGACCATGATATATTTCAGTACATCAGGGTACAATGCTCGCCTGAAGAGCGAGAGAAGTTTGTAGCAGAAGCCACCAGCAATTCTTCCTATGGCTGTAGAGATAGTTGCTGGTAATTTTATTTCTCTCATTTAAATTATTTTGTATTCAGGAAATTATAAACCTATTTTATTCCTTGTTCAGTTATCAGGTTTTAAAGGAGAGTGGTGTCACAGGTCTTGCCAACCACTGCTTTGGAGTTTTACGAGCACAGCGGGATGCATCACTAAAAAATGACGAGAAAATCTCTTCCATCTTGTATGGAGCAGGAATCCAGCTTCACCGAGGCAGGAAAATTAAGCTGTGCAGGGATTTTTCACTGTCTAACCTGAAAACCGTTTTAGACCATGCCTCAGAAAAATATGATGGTTTGGCATACCCTTATGTGTACAGTGGTACTGCACATAGTTTCTTTCCGTGGCATATTGAGGATGCTGGGCTTTACAGTATCAACTATAATATCAAGGGAGCTCCTAAACTGTGGTAAGAAATCCACTGCAATTTATGCCCCTACCCTTTAATGCTGTCAACTGTTTATCTTCATGAACTTCAGTTTTGTGCAGGTTTGGTATTGAGCCACAGTACTTTGGGTTGGTGGACAAAATCTGTTCGTCTCTCCACATTGACAAAGGATACACCTCCTGCAGAGCGCTACTTGTGGACCATAAAGTAGTGGTAGCAAATCCAAAATATTTCTTCGATCTACTTGGAATTCCATACACTATTGTAAGTACACTACAGCAAGTGATGGAACCTCAAAGACAGCTACATGTCCTCGGGCACACTTGGCCTAATTTACAATTCTACAAATGACTTGATTCACAGAGAATTCTTTTTCTTCTTATTTTTTATTTAGGGTCTGCAAGAACCTGGTGATTTTATGGTGACCTTTCCCTTTGCCTTACACGCTGGCTTTAATCTAGGTCACAACCTTGCAACTGCTGCGAACTTTGGAGACCCAGAATGGGTTGAGCTAGGCATTTATGCGCCTATATGTTTGTGCAAGTAAGGTTCTCTACTCTTCCTCTACCTTCTTGTAAAATGTTAACATTGCGCCTAATACTTTCTGCTCTGTCTTTCATTTCAGTCCAGAAGAAATCCACCTTGACTTCACCAATATTATACGAAAATGTAGACCAGACCTACTGAATATTTATAACAATAAAACAATACTCATGTTTCCTAAGAGCCACCCGATGGAAGTCTTGTACCCGGCTTGCAGTGATGGAAACGATGGCAAGCAGACAACAGAGCAAAAAGTACAAACTGAGGAAGAAGCACAACCTGCAAGTTGTAGCAGCAGAGTAAGGCGGCCTCTGCGAGACAGAATTATAGTGTGTCCAAAGTGTAAGCAGACCTTCAGCGGAAACAAAGTTTCTCGCTGCAAAGATCACATTATGTCCAAACATCCGGCGGATTCACTAATGTTGTGTCGCCAAGTTGATGCACAATATCCGCCATTTCAACCAAAAAGTAATCAAGGCCATGAATGCCCAGTATGTAAAACTTTCTTAAGAGGTTCAACTACCCATCTGCATCAACACATCAGAAGATTTCATCCAGACCAGTTAGACTGAACAAGTTGATTGAATAATTTATGACATGCTTGATGGTAAGATTTTCATGATTTGATATCAATTGAGACTAAAGTCTGCTTAAGTAGTTTCTATTTGCAACATTTGCATTTAATTTGTACCAGATTCTGGTTTTAGTATTAAAAATGTATCTGAAATAAATGTGCACACAGAACTCAGAGTCTTGCATTCATTTTTCGTCAATGCAGCTGGCAACAATTTATGAAACTAACAGAATTTTGCTTTATTCTGTTTCAGGTGTTATCAGGAAGATCTCTGAAACTTGAATCTTTTGACTGGTTCTGAATACATTCCGCAGTAAAATCAAGAAGAAAATGGGAAGATGGTCCACTACCAAATAATACCTGCTTGAACCAGGACAAGAAAATAGTTTTTAAACTGAATGAAGGTTTTGCATAGATAGGAAGGAATAATAGTTCTTTACACTGGAAAGTAAAATTTCTTATATGTATGTTACAGCTGTGGCTCAAAAAAAGTTTCAATTTGCAAATATCAAGTACGTCACTATTTTTATAACATAGTTCTCATGTTGCACCACTGTCATGAGAATTTGAATTGGCAAATGGATTGGTACCTGAAAAATAGTGATGCATAAGCCTTCTGTCAATTTGACATTTGAAATGTACACTGATTTCATAATTAGACTTACCCACCTGTGTTTGTTACTACCTTTCACTTTCAAATGAATCATTTACTCTCACATTTGTAGTTATGTTGTTGTCTTGTGTCAAGAACTGTCAACCTATTGCACTTAAATTTAATGCCATTTTATTTTATCGGTTAGCACATCATTATGGGTAAAACAAGAAGAAGTCTATAAAATCTCATTGTACTAACCAACTGTCTGTTTGCTCTTTGTCACATATCATACAGCTGCACACAATTTCTCTAATCACCAACCACAGATGTACTTGATTTTCAGCCATGTCTGTGAAATGTGTACTTTAAGTTGCTAGTAATTTACTTCTTAAGTTGTGTATTAATTTATTACTATGACTATACTGTGATTGTCCTTGGTATACCTAGCTGTATGAGATAAACTGATTTAAATGTTTCCTGCGATGCAGTGTGCAATTCCTTACAAAAAATTAGTCTACAGCGCCAAAAGCCAAAATCTTTTTGTAGCAATAAAATTATTATTAGAAATCTTTAATCTTTCCAGTTACCCCCTACTAGCTTCCCTCGTTCTTAGAACACTTCTTTCCAAAGACAATTTGAAGTTGTTGGGTGTGCTAACAGGTGTGATCATTGACTTCAGGTTCAGTTTGAACATTTTCATTGCGAGACGACCAGTACAAGAAGAAGTCCTCTTGTAACCCAAAGTGAGAGCAGTGGGACTTAAGCAATGTGAATCAGAAGAGGCCCAGATAACACGGTAATTCTTTAGTAGTAAAGGAACAGTACAAACTTACAATAGCTTCAGCCAAAGAATGGAATCATAAGGGGCCCTTCATCTACTTTTCTACAGACTTTGCAAATAAAAATTAAGAAAAAATTCAGTTACATAATACAAATCTTTTACAGTTAGAGATGTAAAAATTAAATTATTATGGGTACCTACAAATTTGTTTGATTTGATTCTATGCTTGGTTGTGTAGAATCCTGCAGAGGAATTTTTCCTATGACATCCTTATGTTTTAAGTTGCTTTGAATTTTGCCCTACAGACAGAAGTATTATTTAGCCTGAAGGGGTTATGTAAAAAATATACAGCTCACTTGGTGAATGATGACAGTTGGAAAATAAACATGATGACATTGAAGAAAAGAAATTTATTGCAAGCAGCAATTGAAGAAAAAAAACAAAATGAACACAATTAAAACTGTGGTGTTCTGACAAGTCACCTTACAAAGTAAAAAATAAAAGTTCAGAAACAATACAATTACACATATTTGTCCCCACACAAGTCACATTGAAACTGCTTTTCCGACCAACACAAAAAGCAGGCAAGACTACCAAACATTACAGTTCCAGTCGGAGCCTTGGCCCCAACTACACAGTCCTCCATGGGTAGACACATTATTTTAAATTTTTTTTTAAAAAAAGGTCAGTCCAAATTTAAATAAAAATATAAAGTAAAAAGCTACTGATGGCATCAAACTAAGGTAGCAAAGAGTGGGATGAAGATGGAGGAGGCCCACTAAATGTAATAACATTTCAAAAGCATACATACAAGACACACCCTTCGAAGACCCTACAATTGACTCTTATTGTACTTCACGGTTCAAAAATAAGGACTATGCAAGTATCTTCAGGGCTTGAAAGAACATCCCTCTTCCATGTAAAAAATAAAATGCCTAATCTTACTTGAAAATTTAAAACAGTTTTTAAAAATTCCACTGGCACATAAAACGTCAAAGACATGCTGACAGTAATCAAAGTAATCACGGGTAAAACCACAGGTACAAACCAAAGATCAATCTAAAATACAAAAAAAAAAAACACACATTGAAATCAAAAGTGAGAGCAGTGGGACTTAAGCAATGTGAATCAGAAGAGGCCCAGATAACACGGTAATACTTTAGCAGTAAAGGAACAGTACAAACTTACAATAGCTTCAGCCAAAGAATGGAATCATAAGGGGCCCTTCATCTACTTTTCTACAGACTTTGCAAATAAAAATTAAGAAAAAATTCAGTTACATAATACAAATCTTTTACAGTTAGAGATGTAAAAATTAAATTATTATGGGTACCTACAATTTTGTTTTGAATAACAAACTGTAAGCTTGCTTACAAACAACACAAACTTTCAAGGGTAGATTCTTCCTCTTCTGAGTTTTCTCCCAATCAGAAATGCAGGACTTGTGGAACGTGTGCCCACAGGATGTGCAGAAGAGATCTTTACGACCCTTATCCAAACATATTTGGCACGAAGCTGCTGCTCTCACAACTGTAGAAGAACAAACAAAAAGTTAATGTGTAAAATGTTTTAAAATTAGATGCAGTTAATAAAACACTTACCCTTTTTCTTTTTGGATGTAGTTGGGGACTTGCTGTGGTCGGACGGTTGAGCTCTTTCAGTAAAAGACCGATCCGCCCCAGGAGATCTAGAGCGTCTTGGGGGAGTGTGAGGACGCTTCAGTGCTTCACTCCTTGATTGATTCGAGTACCTGGTAGGAGATTTAGGTCGAGCGGATGCCCTGTCCAGGAAAGAAAAGTCCATATCTGGAGACCGATCTCGGCTTGGTGAATTGACAGGATGATTTGATCCTTGAAGTCTAGAGCGTTGGTGAGAAGACGTAGATGGGGAACGACTGAGACTGAAGTCTGGAGAGCGCTCCCTTCTTGTGCTTGTACCTTCTGGCTTGTTGCTACGAGACAAAGATTTAGGTGAAGTGGATGGGGCGTCAAGGAAAGACCAGTCGATTTCAGGTGACCTATCTCGGCTCGGTGGTTTGACAGGATGATTTGATCCTCCAAGTTGAGAGCGTTGGGCAGAAGATCTAGATGGGGAATGACTAAGACTGAAGTCTGGAGAGCGCTCCCTTCTTGAACTTGTAGCTTCTGGCTTGTTGCTACGAGACAAAGATTTAGGTCGAGCGGATGGCCTGTCCAGGAAAGACCAGTCCATATCTGGAGACCGATCTCGGCTTGGTGAATTGACAGGATGATTTGGTCCTCCAAGTCTAGAGCGTTGGTGAGAAGACGTAGATGGGGAACGACTGAGACTGAAGTCTGGAGAGCGCTCCCTTCTTGTGCTTCTACCTTCTGGCTTGTTGCTACGAGACAAAGATTTAGGTGGAGTGGATGGGGCGTCAAGGAAAGACCAGTCCATATCTGGAGACCGATCTCGGCTTGGTGAATTGACAGGATGATTTGATCCTCCAAGTCTAGAGCGTTGGTGAGAAGACGTAGATGGGGAACGACTGAGACTGAAGTCTGGAGAGCGCTCCCTTCTTGAACTTGTAGCTTCTGGCTTGTTGCTACGAGACAGAGATGTAGGTCGAGCGGATGGCCTGTCCAGGAAAGACCAGTCCATATCTGGAGACCGATTTCGGCTTGGTGATTTGACAGGATGATTTGATCCTCCAAGTCTAGAGCGGTGGTCAGTAGACCTAGATGGGGAACGACTGAGACTGAAGTCTGGAGAGCGCTCCCTTCTTGAACTTGTAGCTTCTGGCTTGTTGCTACGAGACAAAGATTTAGGTCGAGCGGATGGCCTGTCCAGGAAAGACCAGTCCATATCTGGAGACCTATCTCGGCTTGGTGAATTGACAGGATGATTCGATCCTCCAAGTCTAGAGCGTTGGTGAGAAGACGTAGATGGGGAACGACTGAGACTGAAGTCTGGAGAGCGCTCCCTTCTTGTGCTTGTACCTTCTGGCTTGTTGCTACGAGACAGAGATTTAGGTGGAGTGGATGGGGCGTCGAGGAAAGACCAGTCGATTTCAGGTGACCTATCTCGGCTCGGTGGTTTGACAGGATGATTTGATCCTCCAAGTTGAGAGCGTTGGGCAGAAGATCTAGATGGGGAATGACTGAGACTGAAGTCTGGAGAGCGCTCCTGGGTGCTGGTAGCTTCAGGCTTGGGTTGATTGTCTTCAGTTGATTTGACCTTCTCACTCTTCGCTTTCTTGTAGGCTTCATAGAAACTCAAGAAAACTGGAAGGAAAAAGAAAATAGTTAAATAGTAGACTTACTGGAACCGAGAACTGTTACAAGGGAAACAACTCTTACTTACAGTCAAAATGCTCAGGTCCAAAAGATCTGAGGCTTGCACCTTGGATAGGGCAAAGTTGCAAACTGTTATCAGCTGAGGCTCCAGCTGGCACAGGGACAGGTAAAATCTCAGGATTGGCCGGGGTGCTTGAATTTTCAGCATTAGCTGCCACTGGCACAGCCTTCATCAGGAAACGCTCGCGCGCCTCTCTCATCCTCTGCTTTTCGTCCTCGTTCATCTGCAGCATCAAAGGAAAGATTCATTAAAACTTCACATTAGCGTGGGTCGAGTCAAACCGCTCATCCACCCATCCCTGCCTAGGCGACCGCGGAGTGGTGATTGCGAAAAGAATAGTCGTCGGACGGTACGGTGAAGATGTCCAAACTGAAAATTGGTCCTCGAGTTCCATTTGGACATTATAAAATAGAAATGTACTGCACGATGCTGCTTCGTCTCGTAATCGCCACTCCGCCGTAGCCAGGGGAGGGGCGAATGGACGAGGTAGGTTTGAGTGCGAGTTCCCGCCCGCATGGCCTAACCTCTACGCACCCCACTATATCTTAAAGTAACGCATACACTGGTACTAATTCGAACACTTTCACATTCGCTTTAGGTCTGATCAAAAGAGCAAGTGAAAGGCACGAAGAAAAAAAAATACTACTCCATTGAACCAAGACCACGAGGTTGGTTCCAAGAGCTCTCGCCGAGAATCAGCACATTTCTCAGCATATCCCGTTTTACAGGGTATTCCAGACTGAAGCTTTAAACAATCAGATACGCACAGCTCGAACTACTAGCAAACTTACATTAAATACCTTCAAGTGCAGTGGGATGGGATCAGATACGTTGGAACGTCCGTCAATGGCGACACAATGACCGTGAGAGGATGAGAGGAATGAATAAGGCGGAAATGAATGAGCCGGATATTGACTGAAGCGCCTGGCGGAGGAAAGGCTAACCATAATAAAGCAAGGTCATATTGTTTTAAATTGCATTTGTCGACGCTCTTTGCCCCCAATGCAAAACCTCTATTCCCGAGGGAGACTTCATTTTTCTTTACACTGTTTCTCAAAATATTGTAGATGAGGCAAGCAATTTTAAAGAGGCATTCGGCACAATCCAAGGCCAGGCCACACCAACATTCGCTTCCCATAGCTAATACAGGAAGAGGAACACTGGACACCTTCACTTTAAACAAAAGCAACACACCGTCTGCTAGTGTCAGTAACACTCTCTTACCTCGGAATAGCACACGTAAAAGTTTTATTTCAGAAAAAAGTAAGTGTTGTTCTAGTGATTACAGCCAGATAGTGCCCAGAACGATATAATCTCCTTTAAAGCATTCGAATGGTTTCGGCAGACTGCACCATCATTCCGAATTCAGGCGACAGAATCTCCGTCGCCATCTACGGTCCCCATCTACTCTTGGTCGCAGTCTACCGTCTACATCTACTCTTGGTCGCAGACTACCGTCTCTATCTACTCTATTAGTGTTGCTGTGTCACTAATCCTTGTGCATTTAAATTTCTTACTGAAATGAGAGTCGCGTGATGTTCACCCCAATTTTCCATATTCTGCAGTATCATTTTACAAGAAATGTACAGTACCCAGAGTGACTTTTGCAATGGTAAAATTGATTTATGTTTAGTATATCATCTGTTAGGTTGAATTCAACTGAGATGTGTCATTTAAGAGCAAGTCAGGATAAGTCACCCACTTTCTCATAACAACAGTCAGTCATATTCTAGTTACAAAAAAGTGGAGGCTATTACGCCTTTCAAACACTTGCATTAAAATAAAATAGAACACAAAATTGACATTTTTATCCATATCCACAAAAAAATACTAACTAAAAGAGAGGATGTCTTTCAGTGAATATCAGCAATATTTACTCTGACAGTGCATATAGAACAGGTAACAAGTGTAAGAATGGATATCGCATGCGGAGGTATTACGATAGCCACTATACTGGAAACAATGAAATAATTTTACTTTTATCAACTGGTTAGGACTGCTGATACCTTCTTCAATTGTTATTTCATATGGTGAAAATTTCACTTCCAGAATGGGTGAGTGATGGAAATAAACATCCATGTTTATGTTCATACTACATAAGAAATCACTAAGGTTGAAAGAGAACTAATCACAATATCATTAGTACAGTGATTACATTTCATAGACTGATTTTAGAGCATGTAAATAAGTGGAGTAATCGTATGCAGAAGATGAAGCCAAAAGTAAAGTAAGAAAGACTTGGAAGAGAGTCAGCTCAATATTCCACAAAAGCTAAAACAAGATAATCAAATAGATGTGCAACAAGGCAGAAAACGTAATTGTTAGTTTCGGGGTTACTGCACAGTATACAGACACAACATAGCACAGCTTCAAGAGAGGCAAAGTAGACATAGCTATTTTCTGAATGCAGTCAGCGATTAATTTGTTTCATTCTTCTTCACTGTTATAACAAATGTGCAACTGTTCAACACTTGTAAGTGTGCACCTTCCTGTTTACCATGTACAGGTGTTGAACTCAATAGTTGTTCAACTGGAAGGGTTCAGCTTGCTAGTCTTACTGTTGTAAGTGTTGTACTTGACTGTTACACACCTGCAAGTGTACAACTGTCAAATTTAACACAACTGTAAAACTAGGGAGTTGAACACTTGCAGCTGCACAACACTTGTGTTCAGCACCTGTACGTGATTAACAAGAAGTTGCAAACTTACAACAGCTGATCAGTTGCACATTTGTTTTAAGAGTGTTGTCATAGAAATGAACATGGCCTCCTGCACACAACCAGCTCACCCGGAAAATAAAAAAATTGAGTGGGATGGGTTCAGTTAACAATGTTCAATACGCAACAGAAAATAAATGTCAACAGAAAAAGTTGATTCTTCACTTACAACAGAGAAGAGGTTCCTCAGTTCCATTGCGGTTTCAAATTGATGCACATATTCGGTGTATTTTGATGTATTCTGCAAAAAAGCTCAACCTCCAATAGGGCCCAGCCACAGCTTCTTTTACTTGGAATGACTCCCCCTACAGCATATAGTTTTCCCCAGAACCTATCATATTAAAATAAGGAAAATAATATTCATCTTTTAGTGTACGTAATTAATCGACTCTCAAGTTACAGTGTTCAACCAGAATGTTCCACAAGACATGTCAATTTGGCTCAGGTGAGTCAAGGCTCTCCACCTGTCTTCAAGAGCCACATGCAGAGGTAAAGAGGTATGCAGACAACATAAAAACATGTTCCATCACAATTTTAGATCAAATTTTAGCAATTTCAGTTATATCTACTAAAAATTTAAATTTTACTATCTTCTTGTTTACTTTTTGTCTATCTTCTGCACCTAACTGGAAGGGTTGGCCTTGATGCATACATTGTTAAAAGGAAAAGGAACAGATATATTTAGTTTCCATCCAAGGCAAAATCAGGTATGAAAGAAATACTTTAATATGAATAAGAATTAAATAAAGAATTGCATTTAACTGGGTCAGCTGAAGTAAGACCAAAAGTTCAATTACTGACAAAGTATAGGACATCAACTTACAATTTTTACTCGGTCTTTACACACCCCTACATGCCAAGTCAAAGTGGAGAGAACGAGTATTGTTCTAAAAAATGATTTTTGGGGGTATCCTTCATCTAAGAACTGACAGGAGGTAGAGAAAAGCCAATGGTATCATCTTACAGGGCAAAATTCAGTCGCTAGATCGTAAATGAAGTATTGTTTTAGTTATAATGAAAAATATTTAGAAAATGAACATTAAAGAAACGTGGTTTGGTGGTATTCCGTGAAACTAACCCCTTTTTAACTCTTCACATCTCTGCAACAAGAGCGTTAAGCAACAAAAGGACATGGCTAGCGAGCCACCTACCCCTACCCGTTACACAGTGAGGTAAGTGGCAAAGAACAAGTTTAAAAAAAAGGGAACAGAAATATTGGGGGAGGCCAATATGTGATGACTTATAAAAAGTAAGAGCATCTTTACCCTTAATTTAAAAAAAAACAAGAAGCCAAGTATATACCAAAGTGCTTTGGTATATAAACATTTAACTCGTTCTTTACCAAAAGTAGGAGATAAAAATCAAGAATATGGCTGTGGTGTCACTTAATTTAGAGACTTGGATTCATTTTAATAAGCATAAAGAATAATTAGGTATGAAAAGGTGTTAATAATTTGGTAAGTATCATTTTCAGTTGAAGGTTTTCTTATGTGCAGTATCTACCGTAATGGTCTGAATGTAAGCCTCCCCCGCATCTAAGCCCCCTAACCTAACCTACCGGCGCGGCGATGGCGATTCCGCGGTCGTTCCCTGATTCATACCGCAACCCTCTAATTGTTTTTCTGAAATATTTTGAGAATGTCTTTAACAGCAAAAGAGCATTTCTTCTAAAATGCGAAGGATTTTACAGAGTTAAAACTAAGAATCCATCAACATCTGAATTCACTACACATAAGAGAATAAGATAATGATGAAGTGCACCAAAGTCCTTGCCAACACTTAGAATTTTAATTTAATGTAATGTTTCTTGTTCCTCATAACTGAAAAAAACTTCTATTATGAAATATTCAGTTCGATATGCCGTTTAATATAAGTATATAGTCATGGATGTGTGTACTATAATTAAAGAGATGAATCCATGTTTCTAAATTAGGTGTGACCAAGCACAATACTCGTTCTTTGTACCTCACACATTACAATTAAACGGGGCGAAACGGTAAAGAACGAGTAAAAAGGATTTAAAGGCAACGCAAAGTTAGCTCAAAATAGCTTGCGGATTTTCAGAGGTTTGAGACTGCCGCCAGACAGCAACCGAACCGCCCCCTGTTTGCTACGTGCAGGTGAGGGGCTGTAACAGGATGCATATTTACGTTTTATAACTGTCATACACATTTTGGCTGTTTTCCTGTGAGCTACATTGATGTGAGATTCCAGAAAATTAAGCCCTTTCCCATGATACCCATATTTAAATGTAACTGTGCATTGTGGACATTCCAACAATCTTGCAAATTGGTTATTTCTGGCCAGCCGGTTGTTGTAACATCTCAAAAACACAGAGCTGGTATCTTCCTTTTTAGGATGTTCAGTTTGCACTGCAGTCAAAAGTAATGCATTGCCATCAGAAGAATATCCAGCACTGCCGGCAATCTCAGCATCCTGAACTTCGTCTTTAATATCGACCTGAAATAACACAATAATTAGAATAATACAAAATTAGGTTTCACTCATTCTCAACAATAATAGATTCTTACTTCTGTATGAAGGAAACTCTCCATTTTAGTATCTACGTTACAATCTGCTGTTGGAATCTCCAAATGTAATGACCTTGGAATTTCATTATGTACAAGATGCTGTCCTATAGAGGTTCCAGTACATGAGTCAAAATCAGGAGAAACACTCTTTTCAGACACACTGCAAGCATTTAAAGGTATAGTTTCAATTGTTGCATGACAAGTTGGAAGAAAATTACAAATACATACTATAAGAAGTCCTTGGCTGACAAGATATTTGCATCAGTTTTTCCTTCACTCAGATTTGCTTTGTTTTGCAATGATACAAGAACATCGCCTGGATGAACAATCACCTGTAGACAATTTATTGAGCACGATAATCATTCGATATTCTGCCAGGCCAGACACTTTCGAAATTATTACAAATCCCAACAATGTTTCACTTGCAATAATTACCATCGATATGGAGACATCTGCCTTGTGGCCCAAAGGTTCCTCTTCGGAGGTGGATCTGTAACCCCGACACACTTTAGCAGGAACTCTCACTACCTTCAAGTTGTGTAGTATCACAACATAGTCCAGGATGTCATTAAATTCTTCCGGCACGAGTAACCTGCAAGAAAAGGATGGTGATTTAAAACTCGAGATTTCATGCAGATTGATTTACAGACAGAACTTACTGACCAATTCTTAGTACATCCGACGGTAACTTCAAGTGCACTTTCGCCACAGTACAGAAGCCACTCAACAGCAGCATAATTAGAACCATGCTTCACCACAGGCCATGCAATTCCTCTCTTCATTGCAGGTACCTTGTCAAAAGCTATCTGTAACTTTGAAAGGGCCGTCTCGTCACATATGTACAGGCTTTTGCCTATTTGACTCAGCGGATCACCACGGATCCATCGACAGCATACTTCAGTCGAGATCGACACGTTCACAACACCAGTCACGCAGTAAGGACCCTTATGGGAAATGGACTGGTAAAATACATTTACAGCAGACTTTACAATGTCGCTTTCCATAACGGTGATGTGCAATTGAGATTTCTTTTAAACGGTTTCAACTGTACACGCAAGAGACATCTTATAACCTCTTATAGGCTTTCCACACTTGCTTCAGTCAACACGAAAGGAAACGTGGAATTGAAGTAAAATCATGATGTATTAAACAACGAGCACAAACGCGTTTCCTCGAAATCATTGTCGTTAGCAGCACTCTTTGGTTACAAATAAAGAGACAGGCAACGAGGAAAATGCGGTTTTAGTTGACTGACGGTTATAGTTGACTGACGGTGCGGACTGGACTACGGACTGCACCTGGGTAGGTTAGGTTAGGCGCGTCGGGGCGACGGAGCTGTTTGGCAGGTTGCGCGGTGGCGGTGGTGCAGTACACATTCGTATCCAGATTGGCTTTCACTACGGTGGATCTGGATGAGAATTAATACACTAAAAAAGCAATGTATATTTTGAAATATGCACCCGCTCAAATGGAATACTCAGGAAAAGCAAAAGACGGTAATTTCTATTTTGTATTTTACAATATTCAGCCTCAGAAATATTCGTGGTATATTCCCAAATATGCAACGAGTAACAAGGGACTATTTTCAAATATTCCGACACGCACATAGAATAAACGACGTATATTTCGAAATATACAACTGATAAAAAGAAATATACTACTGTATTTTTCAAAATATTCGGATGCCTTTGAATATTCACTTTTATACGTTTCCGCAGAAATGCAGTTTATTCAGGGGGGGGGCTCTCCGCACGGGGGTATCTCTGCACGTCATCCATATAATCCAATATGATCCAGTTAAAATTATTCAAGCCCGTAAAAATTAATCAGAAATCAGAGGCGGTAAAACTGGAATCAAAGTTTCCATATTTTTTCTACTCGTCTCGTTCCCGAGACAATTATTTTATCGGAAGGTTTCGACCAAATGGTTTCAAAATGACTGCAGTCGATATAAAAAAATAAATAATTAGCGACTTATTTGTCGTCAATTTTCGACAAAATTTTTAACAGTATATCACAGCAAAGAAGTGACAAAGTTACGATTGGTCCAAAAGTTCCAATATTTAAGTTTGAAATGAAATGAATACGGTTCAGATAGTTTAAAAGACAGTTATTTTATCCACGCCCCAGCAGGCCGGGTAGGGAGGGGCGAGCGAGTGGAAGGGGGTGCGGAGAGACTTCGCTGACATCCCATCCCATTGCACTTGGCCGCCCGGTCATTGTTGCGGCAGTCTGGGGATACAGCGCCGAGCCACGGATTTTCACCTTACGCTGAATTGGCACACGTTTCTGCCCGTATCTCGAAAACGGCTGGTTCTATCGTAACAACCCTTAAGACCTTTTCGATCAAGAACATACTTTTACACACTTTACCTTTTATACATTTTGTCATGTGAGTCATGGTTTTGGCACCAATCAAGTATTTACACTTTTTTAGGAAAATTTTCGAAATTTCAAACTCAAACCCCGAACTGAAGATGAAGTCCGATCGCAAAAAGGAAGTTACCTCTCGACTCCCCAAGTAACAAGGCACGTTTGCCGCGGTATTACGATATCAAAATCAAAAAAGTGGAGAATTCGACCCACCCTACTATACATCAGCACATGTTTATTTTCTAAACACTTCGCAAGTGTTCAGTTGGCTATACACTTGGCGCAGCGTGGTATCCCTATGCTTTTCCATGTGAAGCTTCGCCCAAGTGTATACTTCTATACATCACAAAATGTTTAACCTCTAAACATTTGCGAAGTGTATAGGTGTTAAACATCTTGTCATGTTTAGTTCCTGCTAAACATCATGTCATGTATAGAATTGCCAACTATACACCATGATGTATAGAAACTAAACATTTGTTTTACCAGTGTTCGTTTCGTTTTATTCGAAGTTCGCTTGGTTTGAAAGTCGGCAGCTGAAGATAGATTTTAATATTAATAAAAAAATAACATGACATGTGAGGATCGACGAGCTTAGTTTGTATATTACGTATTGCTTGTTGAAATGTTTGTTTTAAGCATTTTTCAATAATGATCATGTGAGCTGAACGGGAAGTGCTGCCGGCTGCCGGCCTTCGTAATCCTTCTCCACTTGAATCTACCACAACTTTGTTTTGTGAAACGTCCAGGACATGGATGGTTGAGTGGCCGTGTGGTCTACGGTGTGTACTCATACTTGAAAGGGCCATGTTCGAATCCTGGTTGGTGATAATCCAACTAGTGTCATTCGGTCATTGTGAATGGTCTATGCAGTGTTTGTGTATCGCTGGGGCCGCAAAACATGTGTGCCCCGGCCCATGCCTGTCCTATGGTGTCACCAGACTGCCTCTCACCAAACCTTTTGCTTTTTTTCTTATTGCTATTTTGCATATAGGCATGTCAAACTTGCTGGTTTGTGCTCATTTGCCAAGGTGGGCTGTAGTGTGTGTCCATGCCGGGTCCATGCCGGGTATGTCACAGGGCGCCACTTTACCTCGGTATTGGACTCGAAAGGTATCTCAATGTAAATTTGAATGTGTTTTAATACCCCTCACCCCTTTCTTACATTTGTTATTGCTCAACTTGTACTCTGTGGGTTTGTGTATATTTCTCTTGTAGTCTATTATTTTTCTTTCTAGTTTATGGAGTTAATGGTCGTATCCTTTGTATGCTCTATAATTATTTTTATGAGAACCCAATTTTTCTGGATGGTAACTGTATGGTGGTTGGTTTCTATAGTAACGTATCTTGATGATTCTCATTTGTTTCTGTAAACAAACTGTTTGTTTGGCGTGGCTTAATCTAGTTCTTTATTCTCTTGGACTCTTTTGAAATATTATTGAAGAAAAGTAAGTAAATGGAATATAAAATGTATATTTTTTGTATTTTCTTAGTTATTTTTATATTTATCGCAATTTCTTGTTTATTTTTGTTTAGATGGAAGGTGAACTTAAAATGAGTTTTAGTGAGTTGGATAGAGGAGAATTATATGCTATCAAGTCAGCTCAGCGAACAAATGCTGTTCTACGTGATGGGAGAAAAATTGATGGTGTTCGAGTCTCGCTGGATTACTGTGGTCTATCTATGTTTACCTATCTCCCAAAAGTATTTACTAAGAAGGATGATGCATACTGGGCAATGATTAACGATGCTGGGAAGACTGATAAGCCGTACAGTGTCTGCTATTATGGTTCGTGGGACATTCAAAACATTGCCAAAATTCATGCTCATGGAGAACGTAAGTGTAGTTTTAATATCTAATTATCTAAATGGTTTAGTGTTTGTTGTATTTTTATCTGATATTTATTTGCATTTCTTACAGCTCGTGATGATGTTGAGTTTAAGAAATGGACTATGATTATGGAGAAAAGAGCGATGAAGAGGAAAGCAGACGATTCTGAAGCTTCCACTTCCAGTTTCAAAACAGTGAAGTTGGAATGAAATTTAAATTTATGAGGGGTGCATTCGGATTGGGTTTTTCTGCATGTGGATGTGGTTGTTGCCCTTCTAATCTCTTGTGATTGTTCATTGCATGTATCAATTCAGTTATTTTTTAAGTTCTTGCATGTATGTTTCAAATCTCAAATCTATTCTGGAATGTACAATTGAAATAAGGTATGGAATGGCTCCTTTGCTCTTGTATTTTTCGTGTTATGGTATACTCTTCCTCTATTTATCTCATGTGATTTATTTATTTAATGCATGTGCATGTGCATCTCTGAATGTGATGAAAAATTAAATCTATTTTTTTAATCCTTATTTTCTTTACCCCTTGTTATGGTATTTATATTTTCTTTTATCTTTTTAATATCGTAACTGCAAGAAGTGGCTCGTCCTTTTTCTCTATCAATGCTTAGTAGGGCTCTCTGTTTGCTCTACTTAGTGTTTCTTAATATTGGAGTGAGGGTACATTTCTCTTCAGATTTATAGTTTCCCTCAAAGCATATTTCTCTACACGTTCAGGTTTAACATTGTCATTGTACTTGCTAATTGAACTGAGGTCGAGTACATAAATTTCATTGCTAGATTCATCTAGTGGGAAATTGACAGCTACGCGACAAATTGGTAAGTCGAATTTTGATACAATGTACAATGCCATTAAATCAAAAAATACGTTCAGATTTCTTACATCTGCTTCAAAATTCACCTGGAAAATGAAATGGATTTAAAATAGGTATTAGTGACACACATTTTTGAAATTAAAATCTCTTTTTAAATTACCTGGATGATCTGTGTCTTCACTGTTGCATGGGTCAGTGAAGCAACATTCCTGAAGATGTTTACGCCACTTTCTGTTTCATATCTACCGGAGCTTTTGGATATGCTGATGATAAATTCTATGAGATTGTCAAAAAGAAGCAAAGTCTTTGACGCCTTAATAGGACTAAGAACTGTTGTGAACTGGACGGGAAAGGTAAAGGAGGCGAGAAGGTTGAGCTCGAGACTGTTTATTGTGGTAGCTAAGGCTTCAACAACAGACAGTGCAAGACTGGGCGACGAGGGCTCGGAGTGGGTTTAATTCATAGGGGAGCGCCGGCCGGCTCAGGTTGGAGTGGGGGTACGAAGGAAACAAAAGAGTATGGGCTAGCATTGTAGAGGCCTTGGAGTCGGAGTAAGATAAGATGGCTGCGACCATAAGTATGTGCAGGTTAGGTTAAGAGTCTTTGTAAATAAACAAAACTGCTATTCACAACACTACTCCCTCCTTCGAAAAGACTATAGCAGCCCGTTATACCAGATTTAACAATTACAATAGGTGACGTTAGTTTTACGTAAAGTTATGCGCAAACATTTCAATGGTATAGATTACTCGTAAGAAGTTAAGGGAAAAATCTTAAATCTAACTGATGAGTTATCTTGGTTCTTCGCCAGAGGCCCTGTAAGAACCAAACGCCCATACACCAGTGTGTTGATCTCGGTTTGTCAGACCAGGGACCACAGGAACGTTGGTTTAAACAAAATTTAAAATAAAGGTAGATCGAAGTCCATTCACAATGCCGTGTCAAGGGGAAACTAGCAGATGCCCTCTGCAGTAGGGACTGACACATGCCGTTGTTAGCCACTTGAGGGACTCAATCAAAAGATCTGGATTAGTGGGTGCTGATCTGTAACATAAGAAACAGACAAAAGCTTTGCACAGATTAATTATCCTACAACTACCTCTAATTCCTTCGAATTAAAGGTTGCCTTGGTGTCATCCTACCACTAGCTAAACCTATCTAAGACACCATCTCGTTCCTAAGTGTCTTAACTAAGTTGGCATTTTTACCATACATAACTTTTATTTGGCGGTCTTGTCCACTTGAAATCAGCGTTGAGGTTGGTTTGCTGGTAGAACTTGTGGTGAAGTTGCTTGAGACCTGCGTTGTTGACTGCGATGTAAAGCTTCAGCGTTTCCAAAAGGTTTACTTGTCACTAGGCTAGAGGTTAGGGTTCTACCAGGCCACTATTTCCGACATCCGAAGCAACCAACAAGAATAATTCAAGAGTAAACTGAGGAAGTATTGACTCTATGTGAAACTAAACCGTACTTGACACATTAAAGCTCAATACGTGATTTCTAATAGTCTATTGAAATCCTAGCACATCTTGGTTGTAAACATTGGAAGCCGACTGCCAATAGGCACCAGTTACTATAGACAGCTGTGTGACGTCAGTGGTCAAGAACGCCCGTAAAGCGGAAATTGGCGGGACAACCGGTGAGATGTGCCACGGACCTAGCACGGACGTGCCAAGGAACTCATTCTTTGAGGTAAGAAATTAGAAGGTCCGAAATTAATTACTCTTGAGTCTTTTGATTATCTCTAGGTTAACTCAAAACACTGGAAACTAATAAGCCTGACTCAGAGCCGTTAAAACAAGGATTTTCAAAACTGATTAGAAAGGTTAGGATTGCTTCAGACTTGGAACTGCAATTAGCCAGACATTCTAAAGGCAGCAGATTCTTCTAACCCATTTAAGCAGATCTAAACTACTATTCTAATAGAAGAATTGCAATTTTTAGTTTCCAATCACAGATAAGGAGTTTAAGATTCAGTGACTTCATTTGCTAGGATTACTACGAGGAACTGAGAGGAATTTATTTAGCATTAAACTGAGTTTTCAAATTGAGTTATCATTTATGTTCATTTCAGTTCTATTTAAAAAAAACTTATCAATTGACTTGTTACCATAACCACTCTCTCGCAAAGTTGAGAGGTGAGTTCAGAAGCTACTTTGTAAGATCTCTAAAGTTCGCCTTGTGTCTCCTGAATTGGTAATTTCAGAAGAGGTCAAAGACACACTTTGAAGGTCTATTAATCAAGATACCATTACAGGTCATCGACACAGTGATGTTCATTTAAGTGCGCAACAGAAGTGTTGTAACCAGAGGTCTCGGACACACCAGTTAAGTTTTCTTTGTTTACACAGTCTTAGCGGTCAAGGACACACATTAGACAGGTTCAGGGGCACAACTAGAACAGGTAGGAACACAGCTCAGTTGGCGTATAATGTTGTTTTTAAATTGTGGTTAACTTTCAGGAGAGACAAGGGAATAGTTAGTAGGTTAGAGTTACATTGGAATCAAAGAACATTATTATTCAGACTAATCCATACAAATTATATAAGACTTCAAATGAAAAGCTTGAACACATAGGAACTTGAAAGAAACTTTAAGATAAGAAAAGCTTAAACACATAGGAACTTGAAAGAAACTTTAAGATAAGAAAAGCCTAAACACATAGGAACTTGAAAGAAACTTTAAGATAAGTTAAATTAAATTCTATTAATAGCATAACAATGCAACATTATGAAAATAAAAGGAATGAACAAGAAAATTCAACAAAGAATCAAGAACTTATTGCAATTTTTTTTTTTATTTTTTTTTTTATTTAAGGATTTAAAAGCCAATTCTACAGCGCATAAGCACAGTCAACAGTCAACTTACAAAGAAGGAGGGGCCGGAATGAGGGACAACATCTCCGGTGAAGCCTCCTCGATGAAACTCCTGAGGACTGCGGACAGGTTTGCTTGCTGTTGTTTTTCCTTCTTTGGAGTCCTCTGTGTCAGATCGACGCCTAACGTCTGCTGCATCTTCCTCAGGAACTCTGCTGAAGGTCGAGTGCAGTTGGCAAAGTCGTGGTTACGACCCCTGCACTTTGGGCACCTCTGCCGATTGCGCCTTGGTCCCGGAGCCGCAGACGGAGACGAGAGTGCTGGGGGCGGGACGACAGCAGGCGTGACAGCAGGTGGAGGAAGAACCGCAGGCGGAGGAAGAACGGCAGGTGACGGAGAAGACGGGATGAAGACTGCTGCTTGAGGATTCAGCGGTGTCGCAGAGATGGTTGCAGAAGTTGAAGGTGAGTCAGTGGTCAAGTTACAGTCTTTCATTCCGTTTAGTAGTCCGTCTAGATGGTCGTCATCCAGCAGTCTTGGGAGCTCGTCATTTGTCACTTGAATCCTTATATTTGGCAAGTCCATTGTTTTTGTAGGCGTAGGTTTGTAATTTGATGTCATGTACCCGTAGGTCGGTGTTGGGCAAGGATCAGGCATCGATGGTCTTGGTGTCGACGTCATTGTCGTTCGTCGTGGAGTCTCAGCAGGGTAGAAAGGATAAGGATTTAGAGGTGAGTTGGACGGGTAAGTCAGTGAAGTTCTAGCCTGTCGAGTGTCTCTTCTGATAGGTCTTGAAGGTGGAGAGTGTCTTCTAGCCCCCGGCCTCGGTCTAGAAGGGCGAGTAGCCTTCCTTACGGTTGGAGAAAGGCGCCTCACGTGATGTCTCGGTGGTTTCACTATGATGCTCCTTACTTGTTTTGCAGTCGATTCACGCGGTGGGGGTAGAGGACGCTGCTTAGAAGAGGAGACACGAGGCGGTGCTGGAGCAGAGTGCCGGATGGAGGAGGCACGGAACGGTGACGGAGAACGCTGCCTGGTGCACTGTGAGAAAATACTACGGTAAATACCTACGGTACGCGTCGTTAATTTGTCACCAGGTCCCGGACCGTAATTTTCGTCTACGGTCTGAATCTTACGGTACACACCGTAGCCTACAAATGTGTTGGGGAAGTTCAATGGGGCACATTCTATCCACAATGAAATACAGTCCGTACCGTAGTAATAAGTCACGGTCTGACCGTACACGAAAACTACAGTACAGACCGTAGGCGTACCGTAACTCCCTACGGTATTTTTAACAGTGTGGACGCAACACGAGCCGGTGCTGGAAGAGGCTCGTGGACCGGTGAAGCCAGGAGCTGGTCTTCCAGGGCGCTGATTTCAGCCTCACTGCTGTTGATTTCCAGCAAGTCATCCGTAGGTACTTCGGTCAACTCCACTTTCTTCTGCACTATCCTCGCCTGCATCTCCCTTGAATTCATTTCTGCAGGTGGATTCTCTCCGAACACTTCCTTATACCTCTTCTTCAGCCTGTCGTCCTTGAGGTTCTTGATCACCTCCACCAACTTCTCCTTCGGGACTGGTCCGCTCATGGTGAACAAGGGGTGATCTTGGAGCGACTCGGCGTGCGTCTGACCGACTCAAGCTAAGGACGACGACTGAGGACGGCGTGCTGCGGAGCGCCGCGACGTGGAGTGCGTTTAGCCGGGTCATAAGGTTTGTTCCGATTGGCCCAACTAGTACAGAAATCCTGATTGGAAGATGAAGTAGGGAATACCCAACCGGTAACAGGTGGGGGTTGCGCCCGTTCCTCCTGGGGAGGGGTCGACAATGCAACCCGGCGCGGGGCCGCGGGGCGTGACGCCCGGGCTCAACAATGGTCTAGGCGCTGGTCGGGCGGCGCCCGGTACAGCCTCGTCCAAAAATGACAGTTGCCCAGTACAGTCTCGTTAGGAAACTATGATACGATACCTCACGAAACATTTGCATCTCTCCCCTCACTTGGGAACCCGAGGTTCACTCGGACAGCACTAAGTTTAGCCATGCCCCTTCGGAGTCCTCTGTTCTTGGGTAGAGTGCTAGCCGGTCCATATGGACTATCATTCTGTCTTTCGGCGGGTCAATCCTCTCTATTCTGGCGTTGCAATCATTTATGATAGTTATAATGACGAAAGGACCTTCCCATAGGGCCTTAAGTTTGAGGGATTCTCCCGACTTCCTTTGCCTCCTATAGAGCAAGACTCTATCTCCGGCTACGAAAGGTTGGACCATTGCTGTCCTATCAGAGTAACTTTTCATTTTTGTTGCAGCCAGGAGATTCATGGACCGTACAGGGTGTCCCACCGAATGCACGACAGTCAGTTGGGTTGCCTGCGCTCTAGACTGCAGGCGCTGTGCTGGCGGCGGGGAGTGTCGTCCCTCTCCACCGCTCCTACACTAGCGCGCCTTAGGGTGGGGAGTATCGCCGTGGCTTCTGACGGGCGTGACGCTCGGGGTGGGGGAAGGTACGACCCACGGCGCGCCGTGCAAACCCGCGGGGGTGGGGGAGCGCGGCCACCCTCGCGGCTCCGCGTCCACCCTCGCGGTTCCGCGGCCTCCCCTCGCGGTTCCGCGGCCACCCCTTGCGGCTCCGCGGCCACCCTCGCGGTTCCGCGGCCTCCCCTCGCGGCTCCGCGGCCACCCTCGCGGTTCAGCGGCCTCCCCTCGCGACTGCCCAAACATTTTGTCTGACAGCAGAGACAACAACGTGAAGTCGTGAGGGGAGGCCGCTGAACCACGAGTGGTGGCCGCGGAGCCGCTAGGGGTGGCCGCGGAGCCGCGAGGGGTGGCCGCGGAGCCGCGAGGGTGGCCGCGCTCCCCCACCCCCGCGGGTTTGCACGGCGCGCCGTGGGTCCTACCTTCCCCCACCCCGAGCGTCACGCCCGTCAGAAGCCACGGCGATACTCCCCACCCTAAGGCGCGCTAGTGTAGGAGCGGTGGAGAGGGACGACACTCCCCGCCGCCAGCACAGCGCCTGCAGTCTAGAGCGCAGGCAACCCAACTGACTGTCGTGCATTCGGTGGGACACCCTGTACAGTTTCATGTATTTCAGCGAGCACCTCTCTGACCGCATAGGGATAGTCCCGTCGCATCTGCGGCGCCTCTGGGGGAATGCCCTGAGAGAGTGTGGATGGTGTTCGCATTGGTGCTCCGAACATTACTTCATAGGGAGAGAACTTATGTGAAGTATGCGGAAGGCTACGGTAGGCTTGAGCCACAAAAGGTATGTAATCTGGCCAATTATGCTGTATTTTCCCTACCAGCATAGCCAGATTTTTCTTGAGTGTCCGTATCCAGCGTTCCGCCTTTCCATTTGCAGATGGGTGGTATCCGGACGTGCGCAGTTTTCGGATATGATAAAGGTCCATTATTTCTTTGAAGAGTTCTGAATCAAAAGCCCTTCCTTGATCAGTTAGTATGGAGATTGGAGCTCCGTACACAGAGAAAACGTCAGAGATAAGAGCTCTTTCAATTGTCTCGGCACTTTGATTCTTCATGGGGACCATTACCGGCCATCCCGAAAATGCTTCTACCGCCACCAAGAGGTATCTGTATCCTTCTTTTGTGACTGGCATGTCACACACATCCACATGCCATCTGCCATGCAGCACTCCATCTTGAAATATTTTGAGAGGAGCTCTATTTTTCCTAATTGGTCCCTTGAACTTCAGGCAAGTCTCACAGCGGACTATGTGTGCAGAGACATCAGTGCTGATACCAGGCCACCAGAAAAATCTGCTTAAGTGACCCAGAGTCTTGGTTATTAAGGGTGAGCGATAGGACAACTTTTTCGGTACCGAAGTTCATTATATGTGGAAAATGTGCTACTAGTAAAGGTTATTAACTGTGCAAAATCGCAATTCGGTGCGACTTCATCTTCAGCCCCCAATAACGCCGTGAAAATTGGAAAAAACAGCTAAAATAGTGAAACGTAGGCAACCTGCAATGCGCCGACCGAGGCACTCTGGGAGGATCGCAGTGGCACTAAATGTAAGTCAATACATCGTATTTCGTCACCTGACTGCCAGAATGCCTCCAAAAGGTCAGTATCGTACTCTAATTAAACGTCATATTGTACCAAAATACGTCGTATTTAGCTAAAGTGTTGCTCCTGCACACTAAATGGAAAGGGGCAATCTTGTCCCAAGAAATGTTGCGTTTTTGTGCACACCAATCCCTTTTGACAAATTTGTGTAATAATTTGGGAAGATTTGTAATATTTCGGACGCAAATTGTCTCAATTTAGTGGGACAATTTGTCCCAAGAAAATGATGTGTACAAAAACGCAACATTTTCTGGGACAAAATTGTCCTTTTTCATTTAGAGTGTGGGTTTTTCCCCCTTTGGGGAAAAAACTCAGGACCCACCACTTGAAGGTGGCCACACATCGGGTCCCGCCCTATCCCTACCCAACCAACCAACCATAAGGGACATGACTCTTTAAGGAGAGCACTTATATTCTGATTTTGTTTTAAATTTTGGCATTACTTTCCTAGACTTACTTGTATTTCTAATAAAACCATCTCTCCTTTCAGGTCCTGTCACAGCTTTGGACACCTGTGATACAAGCTGAACCGTCCTTTCTACTGCCTGAGTGTGACATGGGATAGAGTTTGCAATCGGTCGGCCAAACCCCGGTGAGCTTGCCCGACGCACGCTGGCTGCTCTTGCCCGGCCCGACCCGACCCGAACTGAAGTGACGATCACCATGCGTGCGACAGAGACTGCTAGTGCTGTCTCTCTCACACGTCCGGTGGTAGGGCAAGCGCGCTAGGGTCTGCCCGACCGATTGCAAACTCTAACATGGGAACGCAGGCAAGTTATCATCTACAAAGAACGGGTCGTCTTTCGCCATTTCCAAATCACTCTCCGAAAAGCGACTCGTTCTTTGTGGAAGATAACTTGCCTGCGTTCCCATGCCACACTCAGGCAGTAAAAAGGACGGTTCAGCTTGTATCACAGATTTCCAAAGCTGTGACAGGATCTGAAAGGAGAGATGGTTTTATTATAGAAATACAATTAAGTCTAGGAAAGTAATGCCAAAATTTAAAACAAAATCAGAATATAAGTGCTCTTCTTAAAGAGTCATGTCCCTTATGGTTGGTTGGTTGGGTAGGGATAGGGCGGGACCCGATGTGTGGCCATCTTCAAGTGGTGGGTCCTGAGTTTTTTCCCCAAAGGGGGAAAAACCCACACTCTAAATGAAAAAGGACAATTTTGTCCCAGAAAATGTTGCGTTTTTGTACACATCATTTTGGGGACAAATTGTCCCACTAAATTGAGACAATTTGCGTCCGAAATATTACAAATCTTCCCAAATTATTACACAAATTTGTCAAAAGGGATTGGTGTGCACAAAAACGCAACATTTCTTGGGACAAAATTGTCCCTTTCCATTCAGTGTGCAGGAGCAACACTTTAGCTAAATACGACGTATTTTGGTACAATATGACGTTTAATTAGAGTACGATACTGACCTTTTGGAGGCATTCTGGCAGTCAGGTGACGAAATACGATGTATTGACTTACATTTAGTGCCACTGCGATCCTCCCAGAGTGCCTCGGTCGGCGCATTGCGGGTTGCCTACGTTTCACTATTTTAGCTGTTTTTTCCAATTTTCACGGCGTTATTGGGGGCTGAAGATGAAGTCGCACCGAATTGCGATTTTGCACAGTTAATAACCTTTACTAGTAGCACATTTTCCACATATAATGAACTTCGGTACCGAAAAAGTTGTCCTATCGCTCACCCTTATTGGTTATACCAAAGTGATTTCCTTCTCCCATTTGTGAGTGGTAATACTTAATGGTATTTTTCACATATTTCTCTGGGAGAATTAACTGTAGTCTTTCCTTTTCAGGTTGTCCACTTGGGTGTTCATGTCTTCTGTATAGCAGCTTTTCTTCCATGCAGAGAGAATTGAACTGATGCCACAACGATCTGGCTTTATTGCTTAAACCAGAGATTTCGTCCAATTTTGGACGTCGTCTTTCCTCTACTGCCAGCAGTATGGGCAGGATGTGCGGGTCAAGTCTTTGGTCCTTCACCATCTGCTCGGGAGAAACACCATCAGGTACCACCTGTGTCCAGTTAATTTGAATTTCTGCTGCTTCCATTCCATAGACTTCACACTCTTTGCATTCCTCTATGCAGGTTTTAACTTGGATCGTATCATATACACATTTCACAGGTGGATTGAAATGGTACATGACTAGAGTCATATCTGACCTTCCGAAAACCCTAATTAATATTTCTAGAAGGGTTTTTAGATTAACCTTATCCAAACCACAGCTAAGCTCCGGAAGGCACCACTCGTAAATTTCATTTATTTCCAGCCAGTTTTTCAAGGTCAGTAGTGCTTGCTCAAGATCCACATGTGTGGGTTTCTCATAATGTCTGAGTCTCGTTATGAGATTAACTATAATTTTGTTTCCTCTTCTTAGTGCTACCAATCCAGGACATCCTCTATCTTTTTCCGCAAGGAAATCTTTTCTGAGACAGAATTTGTCTTCCAACTGCTGGGCTAACCCTTTTCCAAACCTCCCGTCATGGCTGACTGCGTGCACCAGTGGTAAATCATCCGGGCTTTCTAGAATGTCTCCATAGGTATGTAAAATTTGAAGAGACTCGGTCCCAGTAGGGAGGGTTTGTAAACAGTTTATTTTAACTGCATCAATCTTCTTGTCTCTGTTTTCCAGGTTATTACATTTGCGACAGTCTTTACTGCATGGCCTGTCTGGTCTCCTACTGAGCGCATCAGCATGACTTATCTTCGTCCCCTTTTCATAGACCACTTGAAACTGATAAGGGGCAAGACGCTCCAGCCATCTGGCTAATTTTCCAGTAGGATTCTTGAAATTTTTAAGCCACTGTAACGCTGCATGATCTGATTTGACTGTAAAAGGTGCACCAGCTAGGTAGTAATTATATGCCGTGACAGACTCCACTGAGGCCAGGAGTTCTCTGTGAGTGGCACAATAATTTCTCTGTGGTGCAGTTAACGCTTTGGACCAGTAAGTAATAGTTACTTCTTTTCCGTCTTGTTCCTGAGTCAAGACAGCTCCAATTCCAGTCAGACTTGCATCACATGTAAGTGTGAATGGTCCTTTAGTGGGGTCTGGAGATCCCAGAATAGGGGCAGTTGTGAGTTGCCTTTTTATTTTATTGAAGGCAACATTGCATTCTTCTGACCACTCATAGGCAACGCCTTTCTTCATGAGTCTATATAATGGATACGCTGTGGTTGCCATGTGAGGTATGTATTTGGCATAATAGGTCACCATTCCTAACCACGTCCTGAGTTCTTTAAGGTTTTCAGGGATTGGCCAATGCGTCACTTTCTTTATTTTTGTTCCATCTGTTTTGATTCCAGTTTCCGAGACAATATGACCTAGGAAAGGAACTTCTGTTTGGAAAATTTCACATTTCTTTGCCTTGAGGAGAAAACCTCCTGCTCTGACTCTATTGAAGAATGCTTCCAGCCTCTGCAGCATCTGGGGAAAATTGTCTCCCGCTATGCAAATATCATCAATGTAGGCTGCTACTGTTGGGCCTATGTCATTGGTTTTATCGGGTTTAAGCGCTGGAGTGACAAGCCTGTCGGCTACTTGTTGAAATGCACCTGGAGCAGCGGACAACCCAAAACCCATTCTGGTGTATTCATACTGTCTGTTTGGGAGCCCCAAATCCTCCGGGAGTATGATGGCTGTTTTTGGCTGATCATCTGGGTGTACCTCCAGGTTATGATATCCATGAGCCAGATCAAAGCTGTGATACAACTTTTTCCCTCCTATATGTTGGAGAAGTTCCTGTACTCGAGGTATAGGTGTAGCTGGTACTCTTGTTATGGCGTTGAGCGCTCGGTAATCCACACACAGTCTAACTTCTCCTGTCTTTTTCCTGACACAGAGTATTGGAGACGCCCAAGCTGATTGACTCGGTTTGATGGTTCCCATTTTTAGATATTTCGCAAAGGTATTATAGACCTCCTGTCTATAATGTAGCGGAACTGGTCTGGCATTTTGTTTAATAGGAGGATGATCTCCAGTATCAATCCTAAACATCAGCCAAGGGCACGTTCCAAATGCAAAATTATCAGGGGCAAAAACATCATGGCTTCTCCTGATTAGATTTTCCACTTGTGTCTTCTCTTCAGAGGTAAGATTCTTACACCTATCAACCATCTTTTTGAGATCTTCAGGTAATGGCTTGTCCTTGGGAATGGGTTCCTTTTTTGGCACTATGTCGACTTCAGCATCCAAAAAGGGTTTTACCAGATGTTTTACTGGTTGCTGATGGGTGCTCGAGGGTTCAGTTGAGACTGAATTTATTATTACATCACCCTCCTCTTCATCCTGGTAGGTTTGTTCCTCATTCACCTTGTCTCCCAGTGGGTGGAGCAAGTAGACTTCACCTAATATTGCATTCTTTGGGATGACATGACATTTCTCTCCCAGTTTAGAAAGAGTTATTTTTATTGGGGCAGGAACGCAAGGCACTATGCCTGCTTCAGGGATAACAGTGGGTGGAAGTTTAGTAAGTTTATTTTCCACTGGACCAACTCCTTTACCATTGACGAACAGTCCAAGTCTGATGTTGAGCCTGTGGTGTGGCTGGCTTTCACAAAAACTTTCAACACTCTCAAAACTTTCGAAACTGTTCGAAACCATCAAAATATTTGTGTTGTGAAATTGACTCAGAGTGAAATATTTCCAACTTAAAGAACACTGAAGGTAGTATTACGGAAATGAAGATAGTTAATGTGCGCAGAATACAACAAGAAACTCAGTGAAAGAAGTGTCTGTAGTGTCTGAACCGTGTGGAGTGCCTGGCACCGGAGCTATGTTATTGTTTTGGTAAGTGTTCTTCATATACATTTGCAGTGTTTTGCAAATTAATGTGTGAAAGATGTCGGAGTGTTTTACAAAACCAATACTTCTGATTTTCATGCTTTGATAGAGTATGTCTGTAATTCTGGTTAGATTGAAATGTCAGTTGGAAAGAAAGTGAAGTCAAAGATGTTTGGCTCTATCATGTGTCCATCAAAAATGAAAATCATTGAGATACTCACAGATATATTTGACCAATTCAAAATATGAAAACAGGAAATAACTATTTATATTGTCGCTGAGACAAATGTCTGGCTAGCACACGCAACATGTGTGCTGATTTGAAAAATAAAAAACATAAGTTTAAAAAAAAATCAATAGACAACAAAATCTTTTTAGCTACATGTGTGGCATACTTGTCAAAACAGTAATATAACATCAAAAGATAAAATTTAAAATGATCAACAAAGTGAATGAAAATGAAAGATTCAACACATCGTCAATTTAAAGATGAGTGATGACAGCTAGTTTTTTCGCAGCATTCCTGGAGGAGTCTTCTGGGGCTTTCTTCCGAAGCAGCTGTGACATGACCAGCATTAACTCCTACGCAGCAGCCGCTGCAACATCAAACACGAACTCTTCCCTGCTGTCCGTATGGTGACTACAGAACTGCAGTGCAGCAACAGCAGGTAATTTTCCAGTATGTTCACTGACAAATGTGTGGACTAATTTTGACTGTGTCATCACTTTTGGAATTTCTTCTGTTACAGCCTGAAAAATTTCCTGGATAGCATGAACAACTGCAGCTGATGCTTGCTTTGGAGAGTGGAGCTCTGCTGCTGTGGGTGTTAGCGTGAGAAGAAGATGAAGGGAAAACTGAACTTCAAAGAGAAGTTGACAGTAACTTGCACAACCCAGAGCATCACAGTGTTTCCGCACAAGACTTGAGGCTAGGTCAGGGGCGTAATTAGGCGCGTCGTAAGGGGGAAGGGGGGGTGGGGGTGGCAAATTGCCTACCTTGAGGGGTAAATGTTCATTTTTGGGGAGCTGTTGCTTTGTTTTTTCCCTAGATACCACGTGCATTTTCCAGCCGATTGTCAGTTTCTAGAACCGTAAACTGACTTTGGTGTCGCTTTAAAAGTTCGTTTTCAAAAAACTGAGGATTTGACTAACAACTGCTCATTACAGCGTGTCATGTCGGGTGCTTCACCCGATCTGTTCGATGATATGCACGGTTTACAATAGACCTCCATTGAGCCCATCCGCGAGCGAAGCGAGCGCGAAGAAAAAAAATACGGGACTTTATTTCTTACAAGTCCTAATATGACAGGAAAAAGCACTTTAGGGCGCATCAGCTTCGCCTGTATGTGCTTCAAGCTCTAACAGATCGCGAGCGAAGCGAGCGAAAAAAAATCTGGTTCGAGGAGGCAACGAAATTTCATCCTTAATACTGAAGAAGGCGACAGGTCGGGGTTCCCCTGCAAATTTGGACTTTTTTCTGTTCACTGTAACTCAAAAGGCGACAAATTACAAATTTGTGTTCTTTTGTGGCGACACATCGAAAAGGAAACAACCCCTTTTTTTGACCTTTTTTTCGGCAACATATTAGTGTGTGACATTTTTCGGCGACAATTTTGTTTCCAAAAGCTTCGTGTGTCACCGAAATGGAGACGCATGTGACCTTTTTCGGCGACACGCGGAGGTTTGGGCGACAAAATTGTCGCCGATACAACTGCTGCATTACAGCGTGTCACGTCGGGTGCTTCGCGCGATCTCTTCGATGATATGCACGGTTCTACAATAGACTTCCATCGTGCGCATCCGCGAGCGAAGCGAGCGCAAAAAAAAATTACACGGGATTCTGTTTTTCACAAGTACTCCTATGACAGCAAAAAAGCACTTCGGGGGGATTTTCCGGAATTTCTCGGACCAACCTGAATTTTGGCTGCCAATTAGGCGTCCAATGCAAAATTTGATCTCCTTCGCGGACCCAGGGGCGATCGCCCCTAATTGCGCGCCTGGGCTAAGCACATTTCAGAGTGGTGACTCACTCTCTCATTCTCTCTCTGAAAGTTTCTGAAGAGACAATGGGAATTAGAGGAACATTGCTCTCTTCTTCACCTGCCTCCTCCTCTTCTTGCACAGCACGGAAAAAACTTCGTCTTGGTTTTCAAGCAGCCCCGAAAACCCTGTGTATTTTCTCCATAAGAGCTGCTTGGTTTTTCCAAAACTGCTTGGAAACCAGGACGCCGTTTTTTCAGTGAGGAAATTCAAAGATGTGATCCTCATCTTCATCTTCCTCATCCCCTGGCTGACTGATGCAAGGCGGGGAGCTCTGGACGGGATGGTGGGGATGGAGCAGCTTTGCTGGCCTGCAGGAGAGCGTCCAGGTGGATGACGTTGAGGGCATTATCATCCTTGCAGTTTTTTCCCCGCACTCTGGAGGCAAGGTTGTAAGGTTATTCACAAGGGCTGAACCAAAGCAGGAGGGAAATTCCTTTATAGTGAAAGTCCGCTTTGGTCCAGCAGTTGCCCCCAGACAACAGTTGAAGTTCTCCACAGGGTCAGAGTTGACATTGCCCGGTGGAAAATAATTGTGTCCCTCTGCTTGGAGGTTAGACCACAACAGATCCAGAGCACGCAATGTCATCTGCCAGCTGGATGGGAAGAGAAGGCCCCTGGACCCAAGAAATTTCCAGCCACCGATTTCCTGGCTCATTTGTCTCCAGAGCTGGAGGTGCCCTGAGGTGGGCGTGATGGCACACTTCACCATGCCCGCTGGCGGGTTGGCATTATGCTCCTTCCCATTCAATGAGTCAAGCAGTGTGGCAGCTCTTTCACAAACTCTAGCAGTGTGCATTGTGCATAGCCTCAGGGTGAAAGTGACCTACAGTGGTGCACAGCATAATTCCAGCGCTAACTTCCTGTGAAAAAAGCTGGTAAGCTATGCCGACATTCATCTTCTGAAACTTGCTAGGACTTAAATTTGCTTCTGTGACCTTTAGTGCAATGCTAGGTGTCACACTCATATCCAGGCGCACAAACTGGTCCATATACTCCTTCTTTACAAGAGTCCCGTTGGGAAGGAGCAGGTTGTTTGTTAGAAGGGCATTCCGCAAACATTTCAACAGGTGAGAGGTGAGGAGGGTCAGAAATTATGAAAAAATTTTGCCCACCATAAAAGCCAAATGGGGCATGCTCTGTCGCACCAAACAAATACAATGCCACATGGTTTTTAGCCCGCCCTTCTGCTTTGAAAAAGCTTCAGAGCGGGCTTATGCAATCGATCTGGTGTCTGTCTGTCTGTTTGTCTGTTTGTCTGTCTGTCTGTTCCACTCGAAGGAGTTGAGCTAGAGAGTTGAAATTTTTAGGGTATCTTAAGGGTCACTCCTGGACACCGAAACGCCTGGTGCAAATCCTGCCAACCCTCATTAAGGCACTGAAAAAAATTATTAAAGTTTTCACGGAATAAATAAATAAATAAATAAAAAATCAACTTTTTCCAACCCCGTCGACCCGTACCTCTCCGAAAGCGTCTTTTCGCGTCCAGTTCAATGGTGCACACCGTTTTACAAAAAAATGGACCCAACACGCGACTACACTGTAAAAAGCACCCGAAATTGGTCCAGTTTTCAACTTTTCTCAACCCCATCGACCTGCACCTCTATGGAAGCGTCTTTTCGCGTCCAGTTCAACGGCGCCCACCGTTTTTCATGAAAACGGACCCAACTCGCGACTACACTGTAAAAAGCACCCGAAATTGGTCCAGTTTTCAACTTTTCTCAACCCCATCGACCTGCACCTCTCTGGAAGCGTCTTTTAGCGTCCAGTTCAATGGCGCCCACCGTTTTTCACGAAAACGGACCCAACTCGCGACTACACTGTAAAAAACACCCGAAATTGGTCCAGATTTCAATTTTTCTCCACCCCATCGACCAGCACCTCTCTGGAAGCGTCTTTTCGAGCGCAATTCAGTGGTGCCAACCGTTTTTCAATTTCCAGTGTTGCCAATCGTCAAAACTCAAACATTTCGATTATTTTCGACATTTCTCGATATTTTCCTGTATTTTCGACATTTTTCGTTGTTTTTCGATACTTTTTGATATTATTCGACATTTGCGGTATTTTTCGACATTTTTCGACATTTTCGATAATTTTTGATATTTTTCGATAATTTTTCGATAATTTTCGATAATTTTCGATAATTTTTGACATTTTTGATAATTTGCGATGTTTTTTGATATGCTTCGACATTTTTGACATATTCCGACATATTTCGACATTCGTAAACATTTTTTACAATTTTCGATATTCTTCGACATTTTTCGACATTATATCTCATTTTTCGATGTTTTTCGACGATTTTCGACATTATCCATATTTTTCGATGTATCTCAACATTTTTGAGATATTTCGAGATTTTTCGACATTTTTTTACGAATTTCTACATATTTCGACAATTTTTGAAATTTTCGACACCCCTCGACGCCTATACCATTAAAATTGGTTCGACGAGCGTAATTCAGTGTTGCCATCTGCTGCCAAATTAAATCCGAGTTCAACCGTTCCACCTGAGGCCGAACTCACGTATTTCGTCATTTTTCGAGATTTCCGACTCCCCTTTTTTGCCGAATAACTGACCGTTTAGTCACTATCGGCACGTTTTCAAAGCAGAAGGGAGGGCTGTAGTTTCGGTGGTTCACCGTTACAAACTGCCTCTCTCCGAAGAGAATGCCTTTACGGGCCGCAGGCCCGATCATTTACAAGCTAAGAGGACGTTCTGTGTGACTTAGGGGTCGGGCCGAAGGCCCGACCGAACGCCGCCGGCAGGCCAAGCAGGCACGACCCCTGCCGAACGGAGTTGCCAGCGTAGCAAAGCGGAGCTGGCAACGACGTTTGGCGGAAGGGCGGGCCTGCTTGTTTTTTTTCAGACCATCTACTAATATGCAACGAATGCGGAAGCCAGCCTCTTGCACTGCCTCAATGGCCATTTTGAAGATGGTGTGGAAATCGTTAGCTGTCAGCTTGCGGTGAGTGGGCCAGTATGCGACAGGCTGCTTCCACTCAAAGAACAAGCTGCGCAGCACACTTTGCAGCACGACACCCCTATCTCAGCGTCATTTTCATCCAGCACCACGAGAAATTGTTTCCACACACCTGAAGATGACGATTCTCTTGGCGCAACGCGAAACACTTCATCGTCTAACTTTTGTTGGATTTCTTCATACAGAGCCGCACTGCTCTCCTTGGCCGACTTCAGTGCATGTTCGCTGACCCGCTGCGTGCGGACGCTGTGCTGTTTGAACTGGCACTGTAATCACTGTCTTGTTCACCACTCCCGTCTGACGCGCGTCCTAGCTGTTTAACAAAATTTTGTCCTTTCCCGCGTCCACGAGAACGGGAACCATCGCCTTGTGGAGCCCCACCGCGGGGACCTTGTTCTTGACCTTCACTGCGTGAACGAGGACGGCGACGGGACTTTTGATTTCTGCCGGCACTCGGGCCCGCGGCACCGGGCGGGGGCGACGGCGTGGTCGTGGAGGCACCGGCGGCGGCGCGACTGGGTTCACGACGTTCGCGTTCACGGCCCCGGGCCGGCCCGGGCTGAGACCGACTTCGGCCTTTTGACTTTGCACTCATGCACGTATCACTGACACCTGACGCGACGCTGGCTAAACTACACTACACAAGCTAGGCAGGTGACTGACTGGTCCGGCCGGCGCGGTGGGCGCTCTGTCCCTTCGCAACGTGACCCCATCTCTTTCCCATTGTTATGATAAGAATCGTTTCTGCTATCAACCGCATACGTCACAAGATGCGACAGCATCATCTTCCCGTAGCCTTGTCTCGTCGGTCAGCTGGAGCCGGAGCCGGCCGGTCAGGGCGAGGCCCACCTGCAGCCAACAGAGCCAGCAGCACCCCCCCCCCCTTCCCCATCCCCGCCCCATCCCACTCCACTTTCCCAGCCCAGCGAGCGATAAGCAAAGAGAGTGCGATTAGTTGCCTACCCTGTAGGGGACCTGAGACAAAAGAAACAAATAAAGCTAGACCGTTCGCGCCCTGGTTCCGGCCCGGCCCCGGTGGCGCCTGGAGTCAGAAACAGGAACGCGCCGCGCTAAACGGCTCCGGCTTGGTTGGGGATGACTGACGAGTATGCAGTCCGGCAACACAGCGGTAACAGTGACTGAGGGTAGAGCAGATGCGACTGGAAGATGTAGCGTAGAAGGCTGAACCTGGCGACTGGCAACCGCGACCCGGTGCGGGTGCCCCTAATAGAAAAGAAACTCCCTTTTTAGCAGATGATACGAAGGTATCAGCCTGCTTGTACTGTCATACAGCGAGCAGCCTGCAGAGAGCAGCGCAGCGAGCAGAGAGCAGCTAGTCTGGCATTATATTATATACAGGGGGAAAATTTCGCGCGGCGCGCGGCGCGCTGCGCGCGCCCCGCCACTCAACGCCACCTCTCGGGACGCTGGGCCGCCGGGCCGGTGCCCCCTCCCGCCCCGCGCCTCCCCCTCCTAGCCCAGCGCGACAGCGCTCCGCTTCCCTGCGGCCTGCAACGCGTAGGGACATCTACCATACGTATCATCTGCTTTCAAGTTCCGCCCCTCCGGAACTTTTTGGTCACGGTCGCGTGGTCTGTTTTTAGCAGATGATACGAAGGTATCAGCCTGCTTGTACTGTCATACAGCGAGCAGTATGCAGAGAGCAGCGCAGCGAGCAGAGAGCAGCTAGTGTGGCATTATATTATATACAAGGGGGGAAATGTCGCGTTGCGCGCGGCGCGCGCCGCGCTGCACGCGCCCCGCCACTCTACGCCACCTCTCGGGACGCTGGGCCGCCGGGCCGCCGGGCCAGTGCCCCCTCCCGCCCCGCGCCCCGCGCCTCCCCCCTCCTAGCCCAGCGCGACAGCGCTCCTCTACCCTGCAGCCTGCGACGCGTAGGGACATCTACCATACGTATCATCTGCTTTCAAGTTCCGGGGCCCCGGAACTTTTTGGTCACGGTCGCGTGGTCTGTTTTTTTAAGCGGTCTCAGCACCGCTTCTAGCGCTACGTCGGCTGGGGCGGGGAGCGTGTCGTCGTCACCGTCGACGGTCGTCGTTCGGGATGGCTTCGGGATGGTCGTCCTTTCGGGATGGTCGTCCTTTCGGGATGGTCGTCCTTTCGGGATGGTCGTCCGTTCGGGATGGTCGTCACTGTGACGTCACGCCTCCCCCCTCCACGCTCTGTCCCCACTCGTCTAGTCTGTTCGTGTGTCGTGTTCGTTGCTCGGCTCGGCCCGACCCGGCTCCCCCCGGCCCGGCTTGGCTCCGGGTAAAAAAATGTCAGGAACCACAAAATATCAGGTCTGATATGTAGGTTTTGAAGTTGTATCGAGATTATGTGACGCATAAACTAATGTGGTCTGTCCGATGTCAGCTAGTTTTTGTACAATGAGGACCTTGCCCCGAATGGCGGAGCGTAGTGGGAACCATAACAAAGCACCATAACCCATAATGTAAACTAGTTTAAATCTAGTTTTATATTCAATTCTAGCATATCTCTGTTAAAAAAATGGTGTGTATTAGGGCTGCACATACATTCGGATCATTTTAAAGTACAAAATATCAGGTCTGATATGTAGGTTTTGAAGTTGTATTGAGATTATGTGAAGCATAAACTAATGTGGTCTGTCCGATGTCGGCTAGTTTTTGTACAATACTGGGCCCATCACTATCACTCATTTGTAGTAATTTTATTTCATCTCCCTATCTCTTAAATAATAAAGAACCTTGTTTAGAATACACAAGTTTGGGTGCAGGCAGCAGAATTAGTGAAACTGATATCATTTGATAGGTATCATTTATTATACACTTGGTGACGGCAAACCGTGGATTTAATATATATCATATACTCTTACCGAAACTATTGATGCTGCTGTACTGAGATGTTTTATAAATCCTAAGGGTAATATAGAGAACTATTTTAATTTCTTCTCCGTATTCTAAATAAAAAAGTACCTTCGTTTTAAACACAGAAGTTTGGGTGCAAGCTGCAAATTGATATCATTTGATAGGTATTACTTATTATACACTTGGTGACGGCAAACCGTGGATTTAATATATATCATATATTCTCACCGAAACTATTGATGCTGCTGTACTCAGATGTTTTATAAATCCTGAGGGTAATATAGAGAACCATTTTTAGCAATATTAAAGGACTGAAAGATTCAAATTGAAATTTCATTCAGATCATGTGAAGCGTAGAATACAGTGTTCGGTCGAATGTCAGCTAGTGTGTTTTGTATAATATTGGTCCGATTACTGATTTGATGCAAATTTATTTCTTCTCTGTATTCTAAATAATGAAGTACCTTTGTTTTAAATACACAAATTTGGGTGCAAGCTGCAGAATTATTTAAATTGATATCATTTGATTGGTATTATTTATTATACACTTGGTGACGGCAAACCGTGGATTTAATATTTCTTCTCTGTATTCTAAATAATAAAGTACCTTTGTTTTAAATACACAAATTTGGGTGCATGCTGCAGAATTACTTAAATTGATATCATTTGATAGGTATTATTTATTATACACATGGTGACGGCAAATCGTGGATTTAATATATATCATATATTCTCACTGAAACTATTGATGCTGCTGTACTGAGATGTTTTATAAATCCTAGGAGTAGTATAGAGAACCTTTTTTAGCAAAATATTATATACTCTTGCCTATTTCAGTCCACACGGAGAAAAATAAATTGGCTGTGTAGCTAATTCAGTTAGCTGAAGCTTATTAGCTGTGCAACTAAGTCCTTTAGCTGCGTGGTTAATACTTATGTATCATGCTAATGTTGATTAGCTGTGATACTAATAAAATTAGCTATCATTATTAGCACGGTGGCTAACAATTGATTCATCAAACTAATTATCATTTTTTGTTACATCAATTCGTGAGACACAGAATAAACTGTTTTAAAAGTTGCCGGGGCTCGCCCGGCTGGCCTGGCCAGGAGGTTAGCATCGGATGCAACTTTCATTTGATCGCGTAAACGGAGGAAAACTTGGATGCAAAGCAATATTCTTTAAAACCGAGTTTCATTTTTAGGCACGAAGTAGCCTTATGGTTTTGTCTCAGGATCCGATTTTTTTTATTAGCACGGCCCCTTACCTAAATCCTGATTTTTCTATAGGATTTTGATAAGACTTGGTAGAGAGGTAGAACTCAATCTCCTTAGTTCACTGCTGAATTGCCAGCCCAAAGTTGGTGGCCAATTTTGAGAAATTTCGATCTAAAATCTCCGTTTCTATGGTAATACTCGACTTGTCTCGGGAAAAGAGCGTGGAAAGGGGAGCCGAGCCGAGTCGCCATTGTTGAGGCTGCTCGACCCCTCGGCGCGGCGCGCAGGGGATGAGGACCGGCGGGGCCGGGGACTTGTTGATTCTACTCATGCACAGTAGTTCAAAAAATAAAATTTCGAACGACATTTTAGAATAAATATGTGAAAGCAGTGTTCGAATGCCCACTGCACAACGAGCCTACAGCTCAAAAATCAAGCTGATCGGACGATTTTTACTGAGAGACTAACTTCTAAATCGTTTCAGCTAGAAAGCTGGAATTTGGCATGTGACCCTGAGATAAAAGAAATTCAGTAACATGACCCATAAAGCTAGAATTTTTTAAGTAAATTTCTATATAAACCATCTTATACCGAAGAATTTAGTGAAACAAAAACATTAATTTACTTCGTGCCTACCAGGATTTCCTGAAATCGTATTTTTTTTTTTTCATGTCATGAAAGCATAGTTAAAACCATGGAAATGGAGGAATTCGACAAGTGATTATGGGATCTACTTTTTCATCCGCGGAGAGCGTGCGCGTGGTGCGCGTGTGCGGCGGCGCGCGGAGGTAGCCACTTAGTCTTTTGAATGTAGTCCGGCCGACGCGTCTTGGATTGTTTAGACTTGCCCGGCTCTGTTTCTCAACGGCTGCGGCAACAACAAGTTTCTTAAAGATAGTGTTAAAGTGAGTAACTCAGAAATGGATGACGAGCTAAAAGATTTATTAAATAGCTGGAAGATAAACCAGACTTACATCCAGCGGCTTGCCGGTAAGTTGAATCGTTGTTCTGTTGCCTAGGCCTAGGCTCGCGGTTGTTTGCGTTCATCGGTTTATTACATTCGCATCTTAAAGTAACAGCTTGTATCAATATCGTGAGCAATAAGAGAGTACTCTAATTTATTAAATTCAACACGCTTTCCCTTCTCTGTTATAATTTTGTTTCACTGGCTTGAACCTAACCCTGTTTTTCAACGGCAAAAGCATGGCTTGCTTGCCGAGGCCTAACCTGATAGTATATTTTCGTCTCAACCCCGTCTCGTTTTCCTCTCAAATAATCTCTGAATCATTCCAAAACTATCTGACGGGTTTGCGGTCGTGCAAGACCATTCTAACCTCTCAGATCAACGTATGTTATAATGTGTCTCGGCTGTTGATAATTCTTAGCTAACATGCTAATTCCGATTTTGTCATTCCCTGCCCCCTCTCATCCCTGCTACTCACTCCCAGTGAGAATTAAACATTATTTTGGACGAATGAATTATACTATTTCTGTTATTCGCTAATAGTTTTTTTTTGTTTTGTTTTGTTTTCCAGATCAAGAGATCTATACAGTTGAGATGTTATTGCATTTGTCAGATGAAAACATCAAGCAAATTTTCAACACTCTTGGCTCACAGATCAGCTTTACAAAGCACTTCGAGAAATTCAAAGCTGAGGTGAGTAGAAGTGTCACGATCCTTTTATTTTATAGGCCTACTTGGCTTGGGCTTTCACTTTGCTTTCAAATTTCTTTGCAATTGTAGAGTTTTGATCTCAGTTTAACTGTTGAGGAGCTGGAAACTATTGCTCTCATCATTCTTGTTGAAGATTTAGTTGAAGCAAGTGACTTCTTTCGCTGTGTATTTTTACTTATTACTGTCTGTTCAAAATTATAGTTTTAACACTGATGTTTCACATTATAGAAAGTTGCAGCACTTAATGCAGGTGAAGGAAATAACACCTCTGAGGGTCAAAGTTTTGCAAACTCTGAGAATGCAGAAAATGAAGAGGGGTGGAGTACTGTCATGGATGAGAGTAACGAGTCTTCTAATGCAACTCAGAAAAGTTTGAAAGGTTCGTCAGTTTTCATTTGAGTGTACATCTTTTCTTTTTGTTTTTGTTTTGTTGTATTTTTTCTTTCCTTTTGCAGAGACTGGGAAGAGCGGACCATCAAATGATAAACTGACAGTTGAAGCCTCACGAAAGCGCAAGTTCAGTTTTGAAATTGACATGGATTTGAAGAAACTTCTTGAGAGGACTGTAGATGGCAAAGTGGTTCTTTCGTACTATAGAACGAGCAATGATCTGTCTGATTGCATGAGGAATACTCTAGCTGATGTCATCTTAAATGAACATTTAAAAGAGGACTATGATAGGAAGTAAGTGGCTTTTCTTTCATTAATTTTTTGTCTCGTGGTGCTATTTGCTTCCACTAACACAATATTTGTTTCTTTTATAGACTCTCTTTTGATTCTGAGTTGTACTTTGCTGAGAAAATTTGTGAACTTTTCCCCACAGAAAACAAGGTTATTTTAATGTTTGTTTGATTGTTTTGTTTGGAAGTATATCATACTAAATTATTTTAACTATTTATTTTGTTTCCAGGAAGTTTGGGTGTCTTCAACTCCAGGTGCAAGGCAGAACTCCTGTGGCAGGGCTAAATTGCTAACTCGATATTACCAGAAGCGAAGGTTCTTGCGGAAAGGAAAGTTGCTCAAGAAAGATGTTCAAGATAACCAGGACACATCAAATCTTTCGAGTGATGGTATGTGTCACATTCATTTGTTTTTCTTTTTAAGAATGAGGCTTTCTATTCAAAATATATCCCCCATTGAGTTTATTTGACATGGGCTCTGTCTGTTAGGTTTTGAACTTATTATTTTTTTTTCAAATTTTATCTTAGATGACGATCCAAATGAAGAACGCAATGATGATGTTCTGTGGTTGAAAAACAATAGGCAGCCGTGGTCCAAGGTTGAAGCGCTCTGGAAATCAACATCATCTTATCGAATGCGCCGACTGAAAGCTAAGAACACCTCAACAGATTCCTATATGAATGCTTACCCTGCATTGAGGGATCCCTCTGGTTACTTGCTTGTAAGTATACTATATCCTATATCTTGTTCATTTTCTTGCTGTGCATGGCATTACTAGCATTTTCCATTCTAGCTTGAAATGGATTTTGACGAACAATATCCCAACAGTCGGGTTAATCTGTATGCTGAATGGCCCAAACTATCAGCTTTTATTGAATCTAAATTAAACAAAAGGGAACTTGATTTAATTCAAAGCTGTCTAACTCCAGGTAACCCAATTTACATCGGCTACGTTTGTATCTTTTAGTTGAGAACCGTTCTTACAATATTCTATTGTTAACTTACCTAATATCTTTGTTTTCATAAGATGGAAGGAAGATACAGACTATTTGGTGTCTTCCTCATCTTTTCAACGTCACTACTTGCGCTAAGAGAGGAAGGACCAAGCAGTGGCGCCCATCTAGATTGGAAGTTGCTGAAGCTCTACTGCTACATGTCAAGGTTTGATCAACCATTTCTTTTTCACTGGCGCATCATAGGTTTAGTAATCATTTAGTCTACTTCAAATTTTTATACGAGTACACTGATTAGCCTTAGAACGGGAAATATTTATGCATTGCTGGTGCACCAGCAATGCATAAATATTTCCCGTTCTAAGGCTAATCAGTGTACTCGTATAAAAAATTTGAAGTATAAGGACTTCTAACTACTCTAAATTTGTGATCAGTTTTAAGATCTAACCTCACCTTGGATTACTTTGAATAAAATACCTTATTGTTTTAATTTATTTCTTTTGTTTTTCAGTGTGTTGGTGACATCGAGCCTACACTCATAAGACGGCTTCAGGAGAAGTACGAGCCTTACCAAATGTCACTTTTTCCTCAAGCCATTGTTGTTGGGGCTGATGTCGATTCTATTGGTCAATCCTACATTCGAGTCAACAACTGTTTGTACCAGGTGGACAATCCACAAAAGGCAATTGACATCACCTTTAAGATCTTTCATACTCTGGATGTGAAGTACCATGCTGAAGCTGAACGGGAATGGCTTTTCTTGGAAAGAGCAGTGTATGAAGTCAACGCTGGAAAAGGAGGAGATGCTAAAGTTAAAACTGTTGTTTCAGAATACTTAAAGTTCAAGTCCAGTGACTGATATTGTTTAGTGCGCAAGTCCGATGACTGATACTTTTTGTAAAGTGCTTCTAATTTATCGTATTTATTTAAATGTAAGCCACAACCTGATTTGAAAATGTATGCCTTGTATTGCTTGGTAATCCTTGTCTGACTTTCTCAAAGCGGGATGTGTATTTTGATTACGTGGGCATTCTGCTTTGAAGCAGCTTAAGTCAAGTAGTGATGCTATCCCACCAAGAGTCAGTGAATTTTACAAGTGGTGATGGGTGGCTTATATTTAAATACATATGGCATTCCTTCATTTTTTTTTTTTTGGACTTGCTACTCTTCTTACTATATTGACAACTGAAGTATTTTTTATTTTATTATGAATCTTATTTGTGTGCCAAGAGTGTGTAAAGAGTGGGTGACAAATCTGATTGTTTTTTGTTCCATCTGAGAAGTGTTAATCATAAGGCCTGTTACCGCGGCTTAAGTTTTATTTTTTTACTGTTTTAGAAATGTAAGTTGTCTTCCTTCATTTTATATCTATTGAATTGATTTTTTTTTATTTCAGGTCTTTAAATGTGTAATGCCGGGTGTACCAAATGTACCTTGTTGTGAATGCAAATCTAATTTTCCAGATTTGTTTTCTTTTCGTGTTCACTTTGGAATATCACATCAAAATGTGAAAACATTTAACTGTGCTTTTGACAAGTGTAATCGTAAGTTTTCTCAATATTATGCATTTCGTAGACATGCTATTTCTGTACATCAAGCACTAGTCTTTGTGAAAGAACCTAGTCAGAAACCTTGTGTTACTTTTATTCATGACAATAACTTAGAGAATTTAGAAAATTTAGAAAATTATGACAATTTAGCGGATAATGTCTGTGATGAAAATACTGTTTGTAATGTTGAAGACTTGCTCATGCAGGAACAAGATTATCTTGTTGCTAAGCTGTACAGTAACCCTGCCTTTCCTAGAAATATGGTAGGGCATGTGATAGATAATTTCTCTAAGTACCTGACTAGTCCTTTTTTTGAAAATATGAGACATGTTGTTACTTCATCTTTGGACCCTAATCTCTCCTTGGCTAGAAAGCAAGAAATTGAGAAGATGTTTGACATCACTATGAATCCCTTTCCTCATTTACAAACTGAATTTAAGCGTTTGAAATATTTTGAAGCTAATGGGGAGTACATTCCACCTGAAACTTATGAAATTTACAGTAGAGAGGAGAGAAACAAGACCAAAGATGGAGTAGTTTTACAAATGATGAAAGTAACGGGAGAATTCATTCCATTGCGTAAACTACTAAGTTTTTTCATTTGCCACATGCTTTTGAAGACACATTGTCATACATGCAAAGTCTCTTACTTGAGGAAGAGTGGCTATTTAATCTAGTCCAATGTGATGTTTGGAAAAGAAAAGTGGCTAGGTTTAGTAATGAAGTCATTGTTATCCCTACAAATGTCTATTATGACGAAGTTGAACCAAATGCTGCTCTAGGCCCTCACTGTGAACCCTTGGGATGCACCTATGTTCAAATTGCTGTGCTACCTCCAGAGTGGAATTCCCGATTGGAAAATATATTTCTGGCTTTGCTCTTTAATGCTCATGACCGTAGTTTATATGGAAATTACAGAGCTTTTAAGCCACTCTTGCAGGAACTTAAGTTATTGGAGCTGGAAGGTATTGAAATTGTAACCAAAGAGAAGGGTCCAGTTAGAGTTCACATTGTTGTTGCATGGATTCTTGGTGATAATAAGGGACTGAATGGAATATGTGGTTTTATGGAAGGGTTTACTGCCATTCATTTTTGTCGAATTTGTCATGTTACCAAAGCTGATTCTGAACAAATGTTTGAAGAAGATGTTAATTTGTTAAGAACACATGAGGATTATCTTTTAGATATTACGAAAAATGATCCCAAACAGACAGGTATTAAGGAAAAGTGTATATTTAACAAGTTGCCCTCTTTTGAGACACCATCTGATATATGTGTGGACGAATTTCATGACTTGTCCGAAGGAGTGGCACATTATAGTATGGTAGCCATTCTCAAACATTTCCATCGTCTGAATGATATGTTTATCCCTACATTGAATAGTAGACTATATGCTTTAGATTTAGGCGTTGACAATGATAATCGCCCCCCAGGCATCAGCACTGATAGGTTACTTACTAAAAGTAAGTTGAAAATGACTGGTGCAGAAATGTATATGTTTGTTAGAATCTTCGGTGTTCTTGTGTATGACATGATTCCAGATGGGGACCCATTCTATGATTTGTATCTTCTTCTACATGATATCATGTCTATCATTCGTGCTAAAAGCCTGCCTCGCGATGCTGGTGTCATCCTTTCAGTTGCTGTTAAAGAACATAATCAACTGTATGTTCATCTCACCAAGGAGACACTCAAGCCCAAGCACCACTTTCTCCTTCATTACAAATCTCTGCTTTCTAAAATGGGCCCCTTTTCTGGTGTATCCTCAATACGCTTTGAGGCTAAACATAGAATGTTAAAGCTCACTGCCGAATCTTGTATGTCTCGAGTAAATTTACCAAAAACAGTTGCAATTAAACAGCAATTAGGTTTTTGCTTCAGGTGTGTGGCCAACGCTTCAATTCGTCAGCCTTTGAGTGCTGGTCCTTGCCAAACAGTCAATTTGAGTGAGCTAGATTGCTTTCCCTCCTTCAGTCGTTCATTACCTTGTGACATTGTAGAAAGCCCTATCCAGACTGTTGTAAACTGGGTTAATTTTAATGGCACTAAGTATCAACCTCAGCAAATTCTGCTCACTGATGTAGATGATGACGGTCTTTTCCAGTTTGGTAAGATACAGTTAATTTTGCTTTATGACGAGAAGCCTTTGTTCATTTGTTCTGATTTTGATACACTGGGGTATTTCAGCGAAGTAAGGGGTTACGAAGTTACTCCATTAGATTCTTGGTTTGCCATTGGACATGGAAAGTTGTTGGACTACCACCCTTTGTGTTTGTACCCAATGCCAACAGGAGAAACTGTGGTTGTTCTCCGGACTCTGTTGTGAATTGTGACTTATTGAGTTGAAAGAAAAGTGGAACTACTTTTTAATAAAACTAAATATTTTTTGATGATAAATTGCTTTATTGTTATTTTTGTACTATATGCTACCATTTCGGCGCCTAGGGGAGGGGAAAAAAAGAGGAGGGGGGGGGGTGCAGGAGAGAGAAACACATTCTTAGCTCCAATGCTAATTTGGAGCTGCAGTATGGACCTAGAATATTATTAGCTCGAGAGCTAATTCGGAGCTATACTGCGAAGGATACTCTGCTAATTTCGTTCGCACACCTACTAATTTTGAGCTACACAGCTAATTTTCTTTTGATCCTTAGCTAATTTTATAGTGCTAATTTTATTAGCTGTGGAGCTAATTTCTTAGCTGTTCCTATGTAGCTAATTTTCTTAGCTGTACAGCTAAGAATTACCTATGCAGCTAAAAGGTTTTCTCCGTGTAGCATTTGAGGCCTATTAATCAGCTTTAGACATTTTAGTCTACATATTTAGCAAGTATACATATACCAGACAAATTTTAGATTTTCCATGAAAAATCTATTCAAGTCGTTTGTATCTTAGAATTTTGTTATCATCTGGCCTATTTTTTTAGCGCTCCCTTCTGGTTTGGAAAAGCTTGAGAGCGGGCTTTGGTGTCTGTTTGTTTGTTTGTTTGTCTGTATGTTTGTTCCACTCCAAGGAGTTGCTGTAGAGAGTCGAAATTTTTGGGGGTATTTTAAGGGTCACTCCTGGACACCGAAAGGCCTGGTTCGAATCCTGCCAACCCTCATTAAGGCACTGAAAAAAAAAAATAATTAAAGTTCTACAGTAATGGGAAAAAAATTTATCGGGAAAATTTCATGAGCTCGTAACGGGTATGTCGACGAGTTAGGTTTCTCTAGGTCAAAACTTTGCCCGTTTTGCTGTATCTTCTACCGTTTTGGGTCGGCTCAGCCACCCACCGTTTTTGCGATTAAGGGCGTAACTGGCCGGTACAGTGTAATAAATAGGCCGAGGGGTGACCGACTCGTATAATACTGGGTACGCGGACCCTATAGTACCGTATAATACCTATAATATTCTATAATACCTATAATATTTTATAATACCTATAATATTCGCATATAATACACTGCAATATCCGAAAGTTACACCTTTCCAAATCAATAAATCGCTAGAAAACAGTAGACTAGTGCTGCCTGAGAAGTAGAGTACCGTCATTTTTCTCCCGTCGATACCCCGCGAGCCCGTTGCCAAGTCGTCTGCAGTCGTGCAACACAGGTGCTGGGAGGGAACTCCGGCTCGCTCCGGCTCGTGCCGCGCTATCACCGAATCGTCCGGTGGTGGCTAGGGGCCCTCAAAGGAGGGCCCCTTATTGGGCCCCTAGTGGTGGCCCTTCGCTGACGAGACCAGGCCTGCCAGATGTGGCGATCTGTCGCCACCGTGGCGACGAAACGTCGGGTTTGGCGACGAAAGTGGCGATGAGTGCCGAGTGGCGACGAAGGTGGCGATCTGACCTGCCGAGTGGGGACCAAAGTGGCGATCTGGCGCTGGCGGCGGCGGCGGCCGGCCGTGCCGGGACTCGGGCCGGTTCCGGTTCTCGGAACCGCTCCAGCCGGCGGGCGGAAGGATTAGGGTTTTTTTCCCCCGTTCCTTACCCTTGGTCTATCGTGGTCCCACGGTGGAAGGAGATACGGTGGCGGCACGAGCCTATCCCTCCCGTGCTTAGCGCCTGATCCCGGAATCGATGCCGGATTCCTCTTCCCTAGGCGGCCGCCAGGGGGCGCGCGGATCGAGATCGAGCCTGGGCCGGCTACACCGGCGGTTCAGCCTACCTGCAGCGTGGGCCGCGCACCCTGCTTGCCGGCCGCCCGGGATCAGCTTAGCCTAGCCCGGCTCTTCACGCTCAGCAGCTGTTGGGGCGGCCCGGGAGGCGTGGCGGCCGGCCGAGCGAAGTGCGTAAAACCCCAGCCTCGCTAAGCTGATCCCGGGCGGCCAGCAGGCAGGATGCGCGGCCCAGGCTCCAGGTAGGCTGAACCGTCGGTGTACCCGGCCCAGGCTCGATTCGCGCGCCACTGGCGGCCACCCAGGGAAAAGGAATCCGGCACCGATTCCGGATTCCGGGGTCAGCTCAGGTAGGCTCGTGCCGCCACCGTATCTCCCTCCACCGTGTCCCACCGGAAGAATTGACTATCTCTCTCTCTCGCACTCATGGGCCAGCCTATCCTTCCTTGTCATTTGGTGTGCTAAACTCTCGGCGGTGGTCGGACGACAGCACCACTGTACTCGCGTACTTTATAGTACCTTATAAGACCTTATAATACTGGCTATAATACCATAATATTTATAATATCCTGTAATATTCTATAATACTTATAATATTCTATAATACCTATAATATTCTATAATACTTTTATAATACCTATCATATATAGTACTGGGTACACGGCTCAGGCGAGTCGTTCACCCCTCGAAATAGGCGAAAACGGTCCAATTCTAATTTTGTCTAACCCAGCTGACCCGCTCATCGCCAGAACCGTCTCGACGGTGGCTCATTGATGCCGCCCAACGTTTTCAGCGATTTCCCAAAATATCTCTGGGAGCTGAGTTACGCCCCTCCGGAAAGGGCCTAAATCACGATATTGGCGTAATTTTAGTTTTGGAGACGCCCCCATCTTCCCGCACCTCTCAGGAATCGTCTGGACGCGGCCAGAATAATGGCGCACACCATTTTTGTTCCAGGGGCCCAACTGGCCGGTACACTGTAAAAAGGGGGAAATTGGTGCGATTTTCTAGTTTCTCTAACCCCATCGATCCGCCCGGAACCGGATTTTCAAGTGCAGTTCAATGACGCAGACCATTTCCCTCGGAAAAGGGCCTAAACCACAAGTACACTATAAAAACCGACCAATATTGGTCCAGTTTTCAACGTTATTCGACCATATCGACCCGCACCTCTCCGGAACCGCCTTTTCGACTCCAGGTCAATGCTGCGAACCGTTGTCCTTGAAAACAGGCTTAACTCGCTAGTACACTGTAAAATCCGACCGAAATTGGTCCACTTTTCCACTACATCCATCCTCATCGATCCGCACCACTCCGGAACCGTCTTTTTAAGTGCAATTACTCGAAACGGACAATTTTCAAAAAAAAATTACGTCTGCTAAATGGGGAAAACTTTTTACATAATTAGAATTTGTAACGTTGTACAACCTACTTTGACTGACGTTAGTTTAACTGTTTAACTAAACTTTGGCAGTCTCAAGTATCGAACCACAATTTACACCCACTAGAATAACGTATGTGAATATATTTGTCGTAAACCTTTTCGTTGGTTCATTTTAAGGATTCTGAGACCGCTTCGATACATTTTGATGTATAGGAATGTTTTTTTAATCCCAAAGTCCAAATCCCTTACGAGTCCCAAATTCCAAATGCCAGATATGTTCCAAAACGGCCCAAAACTGGGACTTGGGATACTGGCAGGAAAACGCCCAAATACCTGTAGAATCCGAACTGGAGTCCCATACATGTTTCGGCAGTGGCAACTGATACGGCCTAGCTTCAAGTTCCTATGCGATGACGCACCTTCCTACATGGTACTCTTCTACAGGGTACTTCCCGACCATATCATGACGCCTGACATGTTAAAAATTGTCTAGGAAGCTTCCTTCACCATTTTTGGAACATGACCTAAAAATGCACGTGAGAGCAAAAAGGGACTTCGGAGGGATTTCAAAAAAGTGGGATTAAAAGGGGATTTTGCAAAATCCCGAATCCTATTTAAGTCCCTCAAAAGGCAAGGGACAATTTTGGAACTAACTTGGGACCGATCTGGGAGTTTCGCTTCTATTAGGGCGCCGTGCGCCGTCCCGGGTCCAGCCTTAATCGGCCAGGCCAGTGTCCGATCTCTGTGGCGAGTGCGGGTCTGTGACGCTCCGGAAGGGTCTCAGAAATCAACGCGGGTACGGTGGCCCGTACGTGGGCCATGCAACCCAGAGTCGAACAGGTGGGTAATCTTTACCCGTTCGAGCCGCCTCGGCCCGGGTGCGAAGAGCAGCGGTAATCTAGTGCCTGTAGAGAAAAACGAAATGTGCATGGGCCGCATGGGCCGCCCAAACGGCGTCTCTACCTCAGAGTCAGTTCTCAGTTCATGTTTTCAGTGAAAGATACAAATAAGTCAAACCTTACGTTCCGTGTTAATGCGTGGAGGCTTCCACAGTTGTTTGCTAAAGCCCTGCAACATCATTTTACGTCGTTACTTAATCTAAAACTAGCTAAATATATCTTGGGTTGGTTTGAGTGGGCACCGGTGGGCACCAAGGCGGGGTTGTTTATAGCTGGCCCGCTCGGCACCATTTTTGTGTAGGAATTGTGAGGCGGATAAAATTCACGTTTTGGGTTCTCACAGAGAGTTCTGACCTAATATTTTAAATTTCTATCTCATTTGATGGTAAGTGTGTGGCAAATGTGAAACTAGAACCCTTTAATTCCTGCCTGGTGGTTCGATTTAGTGGTTGTTAAGGCGCGTTGTTGACAGCTGGCACGCTGGGCGCCATTATGTGTGCCCGATGTCTGGCGAATAAAATTCATGATTTGGCTCTCACCAATAGTTCTGGCTTTATATTATTTTTAAATTCTTGTTTAACTTGAGGTAAGTGTTCAAACCAAGGGGGGCGTTTAACGCGTGAGCGTTAGAATATTTTTTTTATTCATTATTCTCCTACTAGAGATATCTCGTGTTTTAGCTCAGGAAAGTGAATAGGGTATTCCGGACAAGCCGAGGACCGGAAACGAAGGCCACGTCCACAGTGGTCGGATCTCAGCCTAATGGCTTCTGCATCCGGTTTGTCTGCTGTGGACCGCCGCCATCTTTGTTCAAATTCACACTCGCATATCGTGTTGTTTTGGTCGCGGAGGACTTCGCAAGTGCTTTGTCACCTCTACGACTCCTTTCCGTCCGTTATGTTTTCCTAGAAAACCCGCCGACATGCCAATGTGAATCTGAACAAAGATGGCGGCGGTCCACAGCAGACAAACCGGATGCAGAAGCCATTAGGCTGAGATCCGACCACTGTGGACGTCGCCTTCGTTTCCGGTCCTCGGCTTGTCCGGAATACCCTATTGAAGAGGTTAGATGAGAGAAGATGAGTGACACTGACGATGACCACGATGACGGTGGCGATGGACTCGGACTGAGTGGTGGCAATCACAACATAGCTCCCCCACCACCGCCCGTTGGCGCCGGCGCCCCGCAGCAGCCCGGGCCGCTGGAAGCTCCAAGAGGAAGGGATAAGAGGAGGCGCAGTGCAGGCTCTGCACAAAATGCAGGAATCGCAAACACAGATAGAGGTACGGTGCGACGCAGTGTCAGTGTAGTAGTTTCCTTCCTTAGTGCCCTTTGTGCTGTGAAGGCTGTTTACAAATAAAATTTACAGGCGAAGTTAGTTTTTAGAAAGCGCACCGCGTCGACTTTTGGTGATCATATTTAGGTCCACGGGCGCGAGACAATCAATCAACCACCGGCCGGGTCGGATAGAGAGAGAAAGAGGGGGAGGGGGGGGGGGGGCGCCTTTACTTCACCTAGCTACGGGGCATACAGCTGCGCGGCGCGCGCTGCGCTGCTCCTCTTCGCGTTCCCAGTGCATGTCATGTGCCTTGCGTTGTCTACCCCCACCCCGGCCATCTGTCACCGCCAACCCACTGCAACTGCCGTCTTATTAATCTGTGCCTCTACGCCGCATGTTCGAAAGTTGCCTATGCCGCACGGCGTGTTCGGGAAGTTTAATAGGTTGCCTACCTGGCACGGCGCGTGCTGCCTTAGGCTGGGCGCATTTTTACAAATTAAAACTTAATGCGTGTAGTACTCGTCGCCACGCCCTCAGAATTACGCCCAATCAGGGGCGTACTAAGTGCGAGTGAGGGCCGGCGGAAAGAGAGGAGAGGCGGTGTAGAGCATTTTGCCTATATTTAGGGTTTCCATGGGTCAGGTTGACTACGTCTCAGGCGTCTTTGAGGGCCGACAAGTCGGTCGCAGAGGACCCCTCCCATCCCGTGCTACTCCGCCTGCACCTCGTTATACGCTCCAGCACTTTCAACAGCGCGATTTGGCCCGAGAAGATGAAGTACAGGAGGAGGCATAGTATGCTGCGTTTTGTCTTATTTGTAACAAGCCTGGCACAACTTAAATGATTTAGTTCGACCTGTTCTAGATTTCGGAATTATTGTACAGTATTTTAAGTAATTATCTACCTTCACGGCTCCACGGCTTTTGGTTGAGTGTTCTATATCACTGGATTCAGCTAATCGAGCACTATTCAGTAGTGTTAATATTATTTGGCGCTCTTGCCTGGTTTTCCGAGAAATTAAATAAATATGAGCGGCCTATAACCCCTTCAACCACCCCTTTAACGCTCTAATCCACTCGCCGTCAGCCTCGCCGGCAACAATGAGACACTGCGAAGGCTACACTGTCAATTGATTGTTTAAGTTTCGCGTCGTCAAACCGTCTTGAATGATTTTCCCTTCTATTTAAATAGAAGGGAAAATCATGTGGTCGGTAGAACAGTTCGGCCGCGACCCGCCGGCGTAGTTCGTATTTTTCCCGCTAGGGTGCGCGCCGCGCGGCCGTCGTGTTCCACCGACCACATGATTTTCCCTTCTACTTAAATAGAAGGGAAAATAATTCGAGACGGTTTGACGTCGCGAAACTTAAACAATCATTTGACAGTGTAGCCGTCGCAGTGTGTCATTGTTGCCGGCGAGGCCGACGGCGCGTGGATTAGCGCGTTAAAGGGGAGGTTGGAGGGGTTATAGGCCGCTCATATATTTATTTAATTTCTCGGAAAACCAGGCAAGAGCGACCAAAAATATTAACACTACTGAATAGTGCTCGATTAGCTGAATCCAGTGATATAAAACACACCACCAAAAGCCGTGGAGCCGTGAAAGTAGATAATAGACTATTCCGGCGGGAGCGCGGAGAAGACAACACGGAAGAACAAAAGGGCCCGTGATTCGTCGAGCGGCTTCCCCCACCACCTTCGCAAAGTAGTGACTGCGCAACGAATCACGGGCCCTGTTGTTCTTCCGTGTTGTCTTCTCCGCGTTGCCGCCGGAATAGTCTATTGCCGATCTTGCTCTCCGTGCCTCAAGTGGGCAATCAAACCTACATGTATTGCAAAAGAGTTTAGCTGATAATCAGGAAGATGTTCTACTTCTCCCTTGTCAGGGGCCGCGGAAGTGGGGGGCGAGTGGGGCCAAAGCCCCCCCCCCCCCCCCCCTAATTTTCCCCTCAAGATGTAGGGTGAAGGGTGCGTTGCGATAGAGGGCATGGCCACGGCTACCGCCCATGGACAATATGCGTAGAAAAATGCGTTTCTGCGCACATCTTAACTAGATACGAATTCCAATTTGAAGTGAAAAACATGCATCCCGTTACTAGACAATATTTTTTCGTCCATCGGACGGATGCAAAGCTGTCAATTGTTCAATTCAAACCTGCACCCGGTCGAAATGTGCAGAAAACACATTTCCTTGGTCAGTGGAGGTCTTTTCATTTACGGTGCGCTTTGAAAATATTAGAATTTAAACGAAATTTTGGTTTCTGTAACTTGTCCTGTAAATTGTGCTCTTGCTAGTACCAATGTATTTTATTTTTTAATGTAAAGGCTATTCTTTTTTTTAAATAAAAATCTATAAGTTGAAAAAAAAAGCTTTTCTTTTTGAATTTTACAAATTTCACATTAAGAAAGCACCCAAAACCGCCGGGTAGGTAGGCAACCCCCACGACATCACCGAAGTTGCTCGCTCCCCCCCCCCCCCCCCTGTTGCGGGCAAATCTATGTAAACACCTAGTTTTGAATATTGGCGCCCCGCTCAGCCGTGACCGCGGGCTGGAAGGCTGCCCGACGTCAATCTGTCGGGCAGGGAGCGAATCGGAGGTGTATTCCTGCTGACGCTAGGGATTCACCCCGCCAGTCCGTCCTGCCGGGCTGGAGAGCGGAGGGCTCGAACGGGCACGGCAGGGTGTGAGGAGGCAGTCGCCTAGGAGCCGGAGAGCGTAGAGGTACAATATTGTGACTGCTCATTCAATCAATACACGTGGTCGGGAACAAAGGCTCGGTGTGCATCAATTAACCTAACAACCCAGGAATCGGCTACCAAAACATCTTCTGGTGCATCGGCCGTAGTTAGGCAGTGTGCCCATCGAGCTGTAGTTTTGCCTTGTGCGCGTTTAGTGTGTGAAAAATTTTTTGTGCTCCTTAAAAGTGTTGTGTGAGGCGACTCAACCAATTTTGGATCTTTTTGGATTAAACGCATCGACCGGACAAAACGGTAGGTACGCCAACTCTATTTCTCACCTGTTTAGAATGGATAATGAGTAATTATCAGACAGTCAAAAATTATCTGACGGATGATAACACCACACCGGCATTTGTAGTTGAAAATTACGAAAATTGGACTTTAGAGGACGCAGTTGATTTAGCTAGACAACTTTGTGAGTCAATCTCTTTATTTCCAGAAGAATTAGAATTCAAAGTTAATCGTAGAAAAACATACAATAATATATATATTACGAACCATTACAGAAGTTGTTCGCTCCCGTGTATCAGAGTACTGAGCACAGCGAATGACCTGCAATCATACAAGCCACATTATTGCAAATTACCGGTAATTACCTTTAAAGCATTTGTTACTGATATCTTAGAAAAGGGTGGAGAAGAAGTTAGTGAGGAGGATACTTACAACCTAGTTGGGGAATTATTGTTTAAAGTAGCGGGTGCCCTTGGTGAAGTTAAAGCAGCCGAAAGGGAAGCAGCTAGGAGAGAAAAGTTAAAAAGGGAACAGGAAGAAAAAGAAAGGCTCCGAAAAGAGGAGGAAAAGCTAGCTAAAAAGAACCGTGAGAAAATGGCTGCACTACCTTTGACCCTGCAACCAACCCTACCGAACTTCGATGAAGGTTCAGTAAGGGAGTGGTTTGAGAATGCAAAGCGTGTGTACGCCAAGTACTCGATTAAAGAGGACGATTTACATATGTATGTGTTACACTTTCTACCACCTTACGCGAGAGGGAAGCATGAGGAGCTTCAGGGTAAGCCGTGGGGTGAGTATGTAGAGGCTATGGTGAAGGCGTTCCAATCAGATAACTCGATGAGTGCAGTGATGGGTAACCTAATGAATATGAGGCCTAGGGAAAATGAGACGTACAGAGCCTTTGCGCATAGGCTCTACAGTGCTTCAAGGAGGGCTAACCCACCCCTCCCTGAAAAAGAAGTCTGCAGGATAATGCTCAAAATTTTGCCACATTCAGTTGCATCCTTGCTTGTAGGGCGCAGCTGTGATCAAATTTCAGATTTTATACAAATTTTGGAAGATGCAATTACTGATAGGAATATGATTGAAGCTGGAAGTATGCCGAGTAGTTTTGAAAAGGGATGGAAGGATGAAGTGGGAAATTTGAAGAAATTAGTGGAATCCAAGGAAGAAAAAATTTTAGCTACAGTTTCATCACTAGCAGAGGAGAAATTTGACAAATTTTTGAAGCAGTTCAAGGAATTGGGTGTAGAAGGCAATGCCATGTTGGTGGGAAATGACACGGGTAGGGGCCGTGGCGGCAACAACCGCTACAATGGTCGTGGAGGCCGTGGTAATTTTAGATTTAGAGGAAATGGGAACAGGTATTATGGGCGAGGTAGGCAAAATTTTGGTGGTTATTACCAGAACAGTGGCAATTATTTTCAAGGGCAAAATTACGGGTATCAGCCAGGAAATGGGCCCAACCGTTTTGTAAACGGTGGGGGCCAAACACAGGTGTTTCAAAGTGGTAACCAGGGGGAAAACTGGTACAATCAAGGACAAGCAGGTAATTTCCAAAATCAGCCAAGAGGCAACCGTGGCAGAGGAAATTGCTATTTGTGCAATGACCCAAATCATCGTATGGTGTCATGCCCCAAATTACAAAATTTTCGTCAGTAAGTCAGCCTTTAATTAGAATAATCACTCTGAAAAATAGTGTAGTCAAAGCCGGTACACTGTCAAACGACAGCTACGTGGCCGTGCAGACCCCAAGGGACGGGTCATGTTTTTATCATAGTTTGAGTTATTCCCTTTATGGTAGTTTTAATGGCAGCATGGCGCTGCGAATGGTAATTGCTCGCTATGTATTCGAGCACTGGGATAATTATAAGGATTTTATCATAGGTTTTAACAAGTGGGATTACTTCACTTTGCATACCCATCAGCGTGAAATGGCATCCGAGGTACAAATGCATGCCGCAGCGGATGCGCTAGAAATTAGCATTAAAATGATCGTAGGAAAAGAAATTAAAATTTTTCGATACAAGTTTGGCAAGCCATTAACCAGCGTTGTATTGAACTTCGAGGGTCCCATTGCGTCGGGTCACATTGACGCAATGGTCCCGATTGAAACGTTCAAAGCATACGCTGAGAGATCAGGAAAAATGGCGAAAGCCCTACATGCATGCGCAGGCAGCGGCGGGTTGCAGCTGGGAACCAAACTCAGCGCTGTCCGAGCAAACCCGACACCGGGTGAGTGGACTCCGGTCGGGAGGGGGAGCCGGCAGCCACAGGCCGCGGAGCCCCGCGAACGGTCGGCGGTTCAGATGACCGCTGACGTGGTGACTCCCGGTGGGAATGATCCAAAATTGACTAGAGACGAAGTGGCAGCGAGGGAGGGGGGAGACCAGAAGGAGCGTCTCCAATCTCTCATCCGTTCGCACTGCTACGACGAATCTGACCTGCATGAATTAATGAAAATTAATTGGGATGAACCGATTGTGATCACGGGCGTGAGTGACTGTTTTCCAATAAAAGTTAAAATTAACGGTAACACTATGATAGGACTTGTGGACGAGGACGCCGCATGCTCGGTAATGGCACCGAGCGAGTGGCTCAAGAAGGAAAAAGTACAAACTATGCGGGCTAGGATAGAGTACAATGGCAAACAGGAACCTGGACTAGGCATTTTTAACCCTTTAGTTAAGGTATCTAGCAGAGTGAAAGAAACTCTACCAATGCTTGTCGCTAGACTCCCTCCGGGGATCGAACTGGTCCTCGGCAGGAATTTTCTTTCCAAATTTAAGGGGAAATTTGCAAAGGCTAGCGATACATACTCTTTTGAAAACTCAGGTTTTCATGTGAGTAAAGATAGAGCAAAATTGTGGGATAGAGAAAAGTGGGAAATTTTGGAACTTTCAGATGGGGATGATATTGGTAGACTATTCAGAGTTAAAATTAAGATAGACGGACTTGAAATTAAAGCATGTCTTGATTTAGGAGCTTGTAAAAGTGTACTAAACACTAAGTACTGCACGAACACTGATCAGTTAAAAGAAGTCAAAATTAAATTGCGTGTAGCAAACAAAACATACTTGCCAGTCCACGGAGTGTATCACCCAAATGTCTCACTCGGTGAGTCAACGGTGAAACACCCGATGATTTGTGCTGATTTGCCATATGATATCGACGCATTGATTGGGAATGACTTTATGTACAAATACAAAGCAGTGATTTCGTGGCAAAATGAAACGGCTCAATTCACCATTGGGGGTAAAAAGGTAATTTTAGAAAGGGAACGTGCACCCTATGAGGCGGTTCAACAATCAAATACTGTAGGGCAAAATGGTATGTTTTCTGATTGTCCTTCCCCTGCAGGCCCGAGTACTGGTCTACTTGACCGGACTTTGGGTCCCTGCCTGCTGCTATTTGCAGCAGAAGAGATTATTTTACCTCCTAATTCATACACAATGATTAAAGTCTGTACTGGAATTAATAAAAATATCTTACCAGCAATTTCAACTCCAATGATTGTTGATGATAATCCAGACATAGTCACTATGGAATGTCTGATACTTGATGAACTTCGAGTCCCAATCCTAAATAATAGTGATGAAGAATTTTGTTTGCAAAAAGGAACGGAGGTTGGACTGGTCGAGCCGGAAGACCAAAACGTATCTGAAAGTAAAATAACTGAAACAAATTTAGCAGAGATAAAATTTGCACTTGAAAATAATCTCATAGAACTTGATGAAATAGATTTTATTAGCACAGATTGTAATTTGGTTAATGAGAGACAAGAGAAAAACATACCAGATTTGTCTAATGCGGATCTTACAGATGAGGAAAAAACCGAGGTTAGGGAACTATGCAGTAGATATCCCGATGTGTTTACCGAAAATATGAAAATGGGTAAGACGGTTCCAGGAGTCCTTGCACACCTGGAAAGGAGTAACAATCAGTCAATATTTGTGAAACAATGGCCATTATCAGCTAGACATAAGCAGATCGCAGAGCAGGAAATAAATAAATTCTTAGAGCAAGGGATTTGTTCCTATGGCCCATCAGTGGTCTGCCTTCCCTTTTTCGTAGTGGAAAAGAGGGGCAGTACTGCAGAAAAGCCACTAGGAAGAATCCTCTGGGATAGTCGAAAACTTAATGCAACTTTGGTTTTACCACAATATAAATCGACAACTATACAGGATGTGTTAGCTTACTGTTCAGATAAAAAGCTTTTGTGTTCATTGGACATAGTGTCATACTTTTACTGTGTGGAAATGACTGAGCAATCACGAAAGTTGTGTGGATTTAATTTCCAAGGACGATCCCTAGTGTGGAATCGTTTGCCTATGGGTACGTCTGCTTCACCAATGTGGGGAAATATGATAATGTCTAAAATTTTATTAGAAACAGGAGCAATGGCATATATGGATGACATTGTTTGTGCTGGGACTAGCTATCAAGAGACAAAAGAATGTCTGGAAGCTACACTTCAAAAGCTCAGAGAAAATAATTTATGTGTTAACCCTTCTAAAGCTGTACTGTTTCGAAAAACCATTCCAATTTTAGGTTTGTTAGTGACAGCGGGAGAAGAAGCACGCCCTGACCCAAGAAGATTTAAACCTCTACTTGCCTTAGAAAACCCTAAAAATCCTAAAGAACTTAAGTCAGTCATTTGTTTTTTTTCTTACCATAGACGCTATATTAAGGGATTTGGAGCAAAAATTCAAAAGTATCATGATATGGCTAATGAGAAATTACCTTTTGCATGGACAGAGGAAGACAGAAAATTCATAGTTGAGTTGTACACCTTCCTCCTGCAGGATGCCACCCTGGCATTGTTTGATGAAAAATTAGATACACGTCTGCATATTGATGCCAGTAAGGACAATATTGGAGGATTTTTGGCCCAACTGAGAAATGGTCGCTGGAAGACAGTAGGATACTTTTCAGAACCTATAAAAGGGACACACCTTAATTGGTCAGCGTTCCACAAGGAATGCCTAGCATTATTTAAAGGTGTCAAATATTTCGAGAATGAATTAAAATTGTTGCAAAAATTCACAGTGGTTACTGATGCAAGTTCTTTGCGTTACCTGTTGCGGATGGATAATCCTGCAGCACCGTTCAATAGATTCATAGCTTATTTGTCACAATTTTCCTTTGATTTCATAATTGTTCGGAGTGAGGCAAATAAAATTCCTGATGCATTAAGCAGATTACCACCTCCCCCAAAAGACTCTACTGAAGAAGTTAAACTTCCAGATAATCTCATTACCAAACTTCAGTGTAATCACTTATCACCTGAAAAAGTAAACAAAGAAGTAGGGTTAGTGTCACCCGCAGGCCAGACATCAGTTATTCAAAGTGGATGGAACACAGACTCTTGCTCACCTGAGCCAGGTAAGGCCGAGGTGTATCCAATGATAAGCAAAGCACCTCAAGAGCGAGTGCCAATAACGTCATTTCGAGGCGAGTTTGACTTCCTATCCAACTTTTATCCTGTTAAAATATTCTACGACGCATGTGGATGGCCGTCGGTAGAACATGCTTTTCAGGCAGCAAAGACCCATGATGAAGCGGAGAAGGAATGGATTAGGTGCGCAGAATCGCCGAGCGAAGCAAACCGTCGTGGTAAACAAGTAACTTTACGTCCAGACTGGGAAGAAATCAAGGTCACTGTAATGTTAAATTGTCTGATGAATAAATTCACTCCTGAAACGACAGAATTAAGGAAATTATTAGAGACAGGCGATAGGGAAATAATAGAAAACAATTATTTTCATGATAATTTTTGGGGAAACTGTACCTGTATTAAATGTATAAACACACCTGGCGAAAATGTACTAGGCCAACTTCTAATGATAATCAGAGACCAAGAAAAGAAAAGCCAGATCGAGGAGGAGAGCGAACCAAAAGAATATCTGATAGCACCAATGCTGACGAGGGCAGCAAAGAAGAAATTAAGTAGTGTACAGGATAAAATCACAAGTAGCGTTCAGCAACAACTTGCGGGGGTACGAGAGCCTATTGCGCGTGAGCCGGTAGCAGACGACAACAAACACGTTGGCGTCGGCGCACTGCAGCGGACGACGGAAGAAAGAGGGGGCTGTGGTGTGACGTCACGGTGCGTTGGAGATCCAGTGGGCCGTGACTCGGCAGCAGACGACGCGCGATATGGCGGTAAAGACGCGAACGCGGGAGACTCGCGGGAATCCGCGGTGACGTCAGATGACTGTCACCGGGGAGACCCAAGGCTTTGTTTTGAGCCTGTAGCAGACGACGAGAGGAAAGTCCTAAACTCTATGTGGAAAAATAAAGACTTGTTACAGTCAGATTTAGCTATTGCATTTGACTCTACTAATAAGGAGTACGAGTTTCTTTCTCCATTCCACGTTTCGGAATTTGAAGTTGACGGGGAAAGATTTATTTCGCTTTATGATCTAATAAATAAATACGAACTACGATCACTGGAAAACCAAGCATTTGTAAACGAAACATCCAATGAACTAGTCAGAAGTATTAGATTGAAAATGGAAAATGCAGTCAAGAAAAGTATTACTAATGCAATTCGAAAAGGACTGGAAGCTAAATTTGGTAATGATTCGGATCTTAGAAAAAAAACTTAAAGCTACAGAGGGTAAATTACTTGTGTATTGTAATCACTCTTGTGATAATTTTACTGGTTCATGTCTGTGCATTAATTGCTCTGAAAAAGAGGGTAAAAATGTTCTGGGTATAGAGTTAATGAAACTTAGAAACTACTTCATTGCAGAGGATAGAGAAGAAAGCGTAGCATCAGAAATGGGAGAAGTGGTAGAGAATAAGGATCGTCTAAAGGTACCAGGACTGAAGCGGTTCATTAAATTGCAGAGAGAAGACCCCTCTCTTGCAAAAATTATTGCAACCTTTCATGCTGACGGTAAACCAACGGAAATGACACCAAGAATTAAGAATGTCCCAAAGTTCAAAATGCGACAAGGTTTATTGTGTACAAACACAAAACCTACTCGCACGGTTGTACCAAGTAAGTTAATCCCACTAATTTTAGAATATAGTCATGATCTAGTTGGACATACTGGTCGAACAATTTTGTTAATGACCGTCCGTAAGCACTATTTCTTCAATAATTTAGAAAAGTTGACAGATCAATATATTAAGTCTTGTGAAATGTGTAATAAATATAAGGTAGCATATGAAAAATATGGTAAACTCCAGAGTAGGATAGCAGGAGACATTTTTCAGAGGATAGAGGCTGACTTTACTTTTGTCACAAGTAATAATGTAAAATATAAACAGTGCTTAGTATTAACTGACAGTTTCTCTAATCTAGTTTATTTACGCCCTTGTAAGAGTGCCACGACAGAAGAATTGATGGAAGCCCTCAAAGACTTTTTCAGTAAGTATGGTCTGTGCAGGGAGCTGCATATAGATGCAGGCCCTCAGAGTACTAGTAAGGAACTGCAGGAATTTTTGAGGAGTAATGGGGTAGAACTCTCGGTTAGTCCGAGCAACGCACATTTCTCAGCAGGACGAGTGGAAAGCCAGTGTAAAAGAGTTGTCACTCATTTAAGATTCTTACTTGACAATAAAGTTACTCGACTGCAGAAATGGCATACTTTCATTCCTTTAATTCAGTTCCATTTGAACAATACGCCTCAAATTTCCACAGGGGGTTTGTCAGCTCATGAAATAGTGTTTGGAAAATTTCTGGAGACACCAGCAACACTGAAGACTACACTTCCAGAAAATCGTACTTTGCAACAAAGAATAAAAACACTTGAGTTAATCAGACAAAACGTCATTGAAGCAAGGAAAATTGCTCGTTGTAAATACAAAAATAAATACGACAAGGGTAGGAAAAATGTAGACTTTAAGGTAGGTGATAGGGTCTACGTTCAATTTGAAAACAAAGCATCAAAGGCACATCCAATTAAATTTCAACCAAAATTCAGAATAGGACGTGTTAGACAGAAAATCTCGAGTCTAGTTTATATTGTATCCTTCACACGCCCAGTCAGTGGACTGATGTGGAGGAGAAGGTGCCATGTAGCGCACATGAAAAAATTTTACGAGAGACCAGAGTATTTGGAAAATAAAGATGAATTAGTACTACTGGTGGGACTGGGGTCTATCCCAGATTATTGTATCAATAACAAGTCAGAATATTGCTCGGAGGGGAGCAATAGAGTGAATGGGAATGAGCAAAAAGACTTTGGGCATAAGGGATTGAAAATCAAAATTGACTAATTTGTAAAAGAACGGCAGCAAACAAAAATGCATGGCTTAACTTCCAAACTGTAGAATTAAGGAGAGGTAAAAGACTGAACGCGTATTAGTAACTAGCATTATGGTAATGCCAATCTTGGGCGCGTGGGGAGTTTTGATGTTAAAGCCAAAAATTTATGTTTTGTTGTTACCATGGCCATGGGTGTTCAATAATTTACTATTGATTATGGTAAAAGAAAAAAAAAAGAAATAATTTGCAATAATGTTGGTGAGGTTTTGAGATATATGTGCAAAAAGTTACGAATTTCATTCCTACAATTTATGTGGATGATAGAAATTTTTGGGTGCTCTTTTCTTTCTAAATACTATTGTTGACCTTTTCTCTCATTACTTTTACTTTCTCTGCAACAAAATTTTATATACAAAAAAATTGCTAGTTCAACCTGAATGTTAAATTGTTCCCTGTGGACTGTTCAATTGCGGTAATTGTTCCTTGATATTATTCAATAACACTGCGGAATAAATTATCATCCGCATTCAGGTGATGTAATTCAACACTACAAATGCTGGATGTGTCTGTTGTTATCGCGATACTAGTTGTTTATTTCGATTCATTTTACCTTCTTTCCTTTTCCTTATATACTGGAATGGCAACCCAGTATTTTCCGAGTGGGCGGTGAGAATACCGTCTGCTCATTATTTCCTTTTTCTTACGATGAATTTGAATGCAATATAAACAGAAACGCTTTAAAATTCCTTGATTATAAATAAGTAGACTCACCTTTATCTTTATTCTCTGGAGTTGGTGTGCCATTGTCCTTGTCGTATCGATGTTTCTCTAAATTAAGTAATATTTACGTTGCAGATAGAAAAATTATTTTGTAAACCTATCCAAAATGCAGCTGGTCCATATTGAAGGGGACATTTGTCGGTGCCCGAAACGATGTCAATCGTCAAGCCTTGTACTTTGGAATACTAACTGTAGACTAAAATCGTTGTTTTATCTTTCCAGGTTGCCATACCTGCATTATATTTTGTTGATTTTGTATCACTTAATTAGTAAGTTGTAATTTGTACTCATCCAGACTTCGAGGGAACTAAATTAATAATGGGTAGAATAGGGCTGTTGTGGCTCATAGCCATAACATCCTTGGGTGTCCTGAATTGTGTGCAGGTGCACGGGATGAAAGAAATTTTGATAACAGAAACAAAAGGGGCTCAAATCAAGTTGGCAAACGATCATTTGGCCATGGGGACCATGCATGTACGGTTTCAAGTCAACCTTCCAACAATGAATTTGAATGTAAATATTAACGACACCTGCAGTGAAACTTTAAAAGGAAACATGTTGAATGTCTGTAAAAGTTTGCATGCTATTGATATAATGTCCTACAACGTTTTGCTAGAGCTCCAAAGTATATTCAAAAGAACTGAAAACTTGGAAGAAATACTAGTCCGAAAGACGCGAGCTCTTCTACCCTTCGTCGGAAAATTCGTGGGATGGGTAGAGGGGCTGGCGACGGAGGATGATCTAAATGCGATTATTTCTTCTGTAAATCAAATGGGAAAAGGTGTCAAAGCACTGGAGAAGACAAACAATGAAATAATCAATGCAACCAAACAAAACAATGTACAACTGAAATTAGTCAATAAGGCAGTAGGGGAACACTTCCAGTATTTCTCAAAAATGTATAACATATTGTTGAAAAATCTTTCAAACTCAAATACCGAAGTAGATACAATGATGTTTAAACTTGTTACTACGCAAACACTTGTCGCGAAGATTAATATCCTACAGTCTCATTTGTTAGCTTTAAAGTCAATATATGACAATTGTAAATCATCCACTTTGCCGCGAATTGCCGTCGACCCTAAGGACATTAGAACTGCGCTTACCGATCAGGAAAATGTTCTCGCGGAAAACAACATGAAGCTTGTTTTTGGAATAGAAAATATAGAAAAGTACTATAAATTGGAATCAGTTCAATGCACACTTGTAAATGAACAATCACTATTAATTTCACTTGAAGTTCCGCTGCGAGACTCCGAAGCTAACTGGAAAATAATCAATGTAGAGCCTGTTAAATTCTTAAAAGATGGGTCAACATGCCAAATCGTAAATCGAAAAACTACGCTAGCAACAAATGGGATTGTGGTACGGGACTTGTCTGATACTGAAAGGTTTCCAGGAGTTAATGTATTCATGTTACCTAGGCATAACTCTCAATCAGATTTATCTAACTGTATCCATAATTTGCTTAAAAATGAAGAGTATGGGGCGATATCGGCATCATGTGATATGTCTTGTAAACACACAATATCCTCCACTGTACAACTGTTGGGGGACAGCAAGTACTCGGTGTTGAACCCCAACAGCCCACTCACCATTGTTTGTGGTACAAAAATTGTGAAAAATATTCAGGCAATTCAAAATGGTCGAATTGAAATTGTCCTTCCTTGCGATTGTAACTTACAAGAAACGGGGGGCTCATCTGAGGTGTTAATCAGTAATATTAGAACTTGTGGTGTAAATTTAAAGAAAAATTCAACTATTAATGTTAACCTTGACTGGGCGGAGGAAAAATTCGAACCATACAAACTATTTACAACAGATGACGAATTTGAGAAGTTGAAAATTAACAATGTATCGTTGCCTAAACTGAACCTTGTAAATGTAGATGCGCCCGAAACTGGGATGTCCAACTGGAAAGAACTGCCGTTGTACAATGGTGGATGGTTTGAGACGATTATGTGGTGTGTACTTATTCTCGCAGCACTTGGTTGTGGATACTGGTATGTAACTTCAAAATTCCCTTGGATGAACTGTATAAACTGCAAAAAAGCACAGGCACCCCAAATTGTTCTCGTTGACAGACCCACGCCGCTTCCTAGGACAGCTTCCATTGTTTAATGTTACAATTTCAATAATATAAGTTTATATGTATCGTTTCGTTAATTAACTAAATTAGGGACGTCTGACAGTGCACTGTGGTGACCGTACCTCCGTGTGACCCTCACCATGTACACGACCTACGAGCGACTCTACGAGAGAGAGACAACCTTCCGAATGACGCCGTTTGAAGTGCAGGCCGCACCGAACACCGAGGACGGAGTTTTTCTCCACGCCGAGCGAGCCACCATCAGCTGGTAGTCCATGCTTACTTTAGGGGAAGAACAAGAACCGAAAGCCTGACTCAAACAAGAGTTTCCAAAGTTGGAGCAAATGAAGAAAACTATGAAAACAAGAGATATAGCCAGACAACATAAAGAAGAAAAATTATAATTAAACACTTTAAGAATCATTTATTGACCCAGAAGAAAACCAAAAAAAAATTACAATAAGCATGGACTAGAGTAGCAAGTCACCACGCTACTCAGCCAGCCCTGCGAGGGAAGTCCACCTGGCAACACTCTTAGTCGACTAGCGAGGCGAGTGTTGTTCCAGTGACTGCGGTTCCGTTTAAGTTGTACTCGCACTTAACGGCCAGTCAGACCCACCTGCTGCGCAATGCGACACCAGGACCGGGTTGTGGCCCAACACCATCTTTTCACCTGGCATGAAGAGGCGACGCCAGGGCGGCGGCGCGGTTCATAGGGTCACACGGCGGAAAGGTCCCATAGCATCGCACTTGTCGGCAAAGAAGAAGAAGAGTAGGGACCACTGTTGGACTGTTTGATACGATACTGATTCAATTATACTTTTGTTTATGATGAAATGTGCGTTGGGTTTAAAACAATGTCTTGTAGATGGGTAATACTAACAAAAGTTTGTACTAAATGAAGACCTTCGTTAGACCGTCTTCAAAAAAAAAAAAAATAAAGAGAGGAAAAAAAAATAACTTCATTTACATTGCATGCTAGCGTGTTTAGCAGATTTTGTTTTGAAAATGTTAGGGTCTTGGAATTTTTCTCCCCAAATATGATCATAAATAATTATTCAATTAAGTGTCATGTATTTTGTATTTGTATTTGCTTATTTGTATTCGTAATTCCTTAGAGTCGAGGACGACAAGTATTTTGTATTTGCTATTTGCTTATTTGTATTTGTATTTGTATTTGTATTTGCTTAGAGTCGAGGACGACTGTTTCCTCATACGGCGCGGCTGTTGCGGGCAAATCTATGTAAACACCTAGTTTTGAATATTGGCGCCCCGCTCAGCCGTGACCGCGGGCTGGAAGGCTGCCCGACGTCAATCTGTCGGGCAGGGAGCGAATCGGAGGTGTATTCCTGCTGACGCTAGGGATTCACCCCGCCAGTCCGTCCTGCCGGGCTGGAGAGCGGAGGGCTCGAACGGGCACGGCAGGGTGTGAGGAGGCAGTCGCCTAGGAGCCGGAGAGCGTAGAGGTACAATATTGTGACTGCTCATTCAATCAATACACGTGGTCGGGAACAAAGGCTCGGTGTGCATCAATTAACCTAACAACCCAGGAATCGGCTACCAAAACACCCCCCCCCCCCCCCCATGTATAGTACTTCCGCGGCCCCTGTCCCTTGTCATCTGTCAGGGTATCATTGGTGCATTATTGCAGTCCATTTATCAACCCAAAAGCTTTTATATTATGATCCTTTGCAAGGTGAATTCAGTCAGGCAACACAAAACCTGTTGTTCCAGCTTGTTAAGGATTTGAAAGCACTTTTCCCCTTGAATTCTGGTTGGAAAACCATTGTTTATGTAAAGGCAGTAAAGCAAGATGACACATACAACTGTGGTGTTTATGCATGTGCCTTTGCTGAGCAAATGGCAAGGCAATCCCTCCCATATCAAAAGCCTACAAATATTAATGCTTCTCGTAAAAAAAAAATTATGATTCTATCGTTGGTGGCTGCTTGAGGGATATGAATTTGGAACAATGTTCGGTCTGTCATGAACATTTTTCTCAACAATTTGAAAATGATAACAGATCTTTAATTTCCTGTGAAAGGTGTGAGAAATGGTATCATGAATACTGTGTTAATTCCTCTGTTCACTCACTGGAAAAACAAAGGTAGGACGAGAAGGGTTTTAATGCCTTTACCAAGGCATTAAAAATTAGCACCCCTGCAAAGGCATTAAAACTGCCCAAAGGTGTTAAATTTTAATGCCTTTGGACAATTTCGTGCCTTTGCAAGGGCATTAAAATTTCACACCCCTAGAAAGGCATTAAGTCCTACCTTTGTTTTTCCAGTGCTTTGTTTGTCCTTCTTGAAACTGTATTTTGTGTGTCTTGTATCTTGATCTTTCATGTGTGTGTCTTTTTTTAGAGTTATGACCCCCTCTTTCATTTTGTTAAAATGGGATTACATTACAGTTCTTACAAGACTTGAACTTCTTTGCATTTTCTTAACACACCTTGTTCACCTAATTGAATTTTTTTTAAAGTTTTTCTCAGGTTGATTATCAGGGCCTATCTATTTAACTTTGTTGCTCTGTACCTAATGTGTGTCATATAAGATTTTTCCTTGGTAATTAAACAATTTATAATTAAAATTTTATTGTGGTCTTATACACCAAACCACCAAAAATAAACATAAACATGAACATTTAAAAAATAAAAAAGAATTGGACATTTGAAGAAAAAATGTGACATAGCTACAGCATTATATTAGAAAATAACCTGGGTTTGCTTTGTTTAAATTCATCATCTGATAGCTGATCTTCAGTAGATTAAGTGGATTTGACAATTTTCTTACTTGACTGCTATGTTTTCCCTAATAATTAATTAAGGTGAGAAATACCCATTGAAACAGCAGATTTTGCTGTTGTACAACATTACAATTCATTAATTTTAAATAAACAATAATTGCATTATACTCTTTGACTAGTGCATTTTGAGAAAGAGGGAGAGATTTCCTTTTAGGTGTGGAAAGTAGAGTCCTTTGTGAATTATTATCATCCACCTTGTAAAAAAACAACAACATGAAATTTCATTCTGATCGAAGTCTACAAACTTAAATTTGCAGTCAAAACTCACAGACTTACTTATCTTTTCTTTTCGAACAGCTCGATACATGCATGGGCTCCAGCAAGGCTTGCCTTCAGAGCTTCATTTTCCTGAAAAGAGGGTTGTTTTACTAAAATCTGATCGAGAGAGTTAATAAAAAAGAATTACGTAGTTATATGGAAGGACACTAGAATTTATACTCACATCTGAGTGTACTTTGTTCAGCTTCTCAGCAAATTCCACTTTGCTGTTAGCTGCAGCCAGCTTTAGCTTCAGTTCCTCATTTTCCTGAAAAAGGGTGTAAAATTCATGTAAGAACAAAAATCATAGGTCAGGTAAAGATGGAAACTCAAATTCAAACTCACAACAGAATGCAAACTGGCTCTGTTTTGTAGCAGCTCAACACATCAACGAGACTCAACAAGGCTTACCTTCAAATCCTCATTTCCCTGATGAAGTAAAAAATAATATCTTTAGTGTGGACTTAAGAATTCGAAAATAACAACCAAATAAAAAACTTGTATTAACTGACATTCGAGGTCAATTTGACCTTTTTCTCTAACAGACCAATCTTTTCATCAGCAACAGCCAGCTTTGCTCTCAGCTCATTATTTTCCTGAAAAGGAAGTTTTCGAGTGGGTACACATACTATAATGGCGTTATAAATAAATTCCAAAATACTCACATTAGTGATCAATTCTAATTTTGTTTTTCATATTGTGTCAGTGGCATTTTCTACTGGCACATCACGCTTTGCTGTGTTATTGTTATTATTTTCCTGAAAAAGGGTTTCCACACTGTTTTTTTTAAGTGTAAAGTATAATTTGTAGCAGCAAAGTAGCCACAGGCCTAAAGGATTGGTGCATGATAGAAAACCAAGACTCACATTGATCTGCCGTCCAGCCAAACTCTTCGCTTGCTGGGCCAACTGGTTTTCGAAATTAAGTATTCTCCGGGAGAGAGAAGCCCGCACCTTTGACAACCTTTCACAGACAAAGCATATCCACGTTGGTAAGGCATTAGCTAGAGAAACAGAAAGGTCGAAATAGTTTATTGGGATTTGCAATACTCATTCAGAGCGGCCACTAAGTTAGAATTTTACCTTCTTTCCGACTTTTCAAGCCTACACATCTGAAATGGAACCAATCCTTAAATTCCTCACAAAATATCAAATATCATCCCTGGCCTGGAGAAAGAAAACAACTACAATATTACCTGGTTTTCAAATCCACATAACGGGAGATGATAACTCATCGTTCAAGGAAGGAATGTCCGCAGGAAAATGTCCACTACGAAAATGTCCCTAATTTTAACGTCCGCTTCCTTTATGCCCGGCGGAAAATGTCCGTGACAGCAATGTCCCACAAATAAAACGGTATCCTTTTCACAAGTCCGCATATTTATTGGCGGTTAATGTCCGTTAATGTCCGTTAATGTCCGTTAATGGCCTTAGTGAGAAGGGCTGTGTGGTATTGTCGGGGGGTACCTCACTGTCTCCCATCAGAGTACACCCTTAACTCCACTCATTTTCCAATCACTTTGCAATCACTTAGTTTGACGTCCAACAGCCGCATTTCTACGTGAAATTTCACAAAATCTTCAAATTTTGTAAAAAAAATTTGAGGAAATTTAACGTTGTTGTATATTGTGGCAAAACTTTTGACTCGAATCATGCACGAGATCTCCAATCAGTGTGTACACCCATCCAAGTAATGAGGTACCCCTCGGGTATTGTTGGCTGGGGCCGAGCAAGAGAGGGCTGCAGCTGGTAGAGGCCTGGCAGAGGCCTGGCAGAGGTGGGCAAGCATGGAGCTCCTCCGATCCAACAAGGGGAAGAATCTCCTGGTGCTTATTGTTTTCTACCTTATTATTTTTGTTTGTTTAAAATTATTTTTCAGTCATTCTTTTGTACACTCATTGTTTTCTTCTGTATTATTATTGTTTGGTTAAAATTATTTTTCAGTCATTCTTCAGTACACTTTTTGTTTTCTACCTTATTATTTTTGTTTGGCTAAAATTATTTTCAAGTCATTTTTTTGTACACTTATTGTTTTATACCTTACTATTTTTGTTTGGGTCGTTACTTTTTCAAACTTCTTTTGCAAGTTGTTCCCGCATGCACTTATTGTTTTCATTTTTTTTATTGTTTTGTTACAGTTCTCTTTATTCTTTCCTCTTTAATTTCTTGTACCTCATCATTCTTAGAACGCTTTTTCCAGTTTTTACTGATTTAATAAAATTCATGCTTTATCACCGCGGGCCTTTAAATTGTGGCCATAGAAAAAATTGGACTTGATTTTGGTGGATAATTAATTTCTGCGGCCTTTTTCTCTTGTCGGACGTTCCATTTTTGCGGACATTATTTTTGTGGACATTTCTTCCCGGGACATTTCCTCCTGTAACCTAACTGATACTGATAGACCAATCGATCAGCAAACTAATTTTACATACAAACGTCAACATTTCATAATGTCACACAATAGACGAAATTGCATTTTAAGGTTTCATGCAAATTTTAAGTTACAATTGAATTTTTGGATTCCTCACAAGGAAGTGCAAATACGAAACGGTTTAGACATTGCTGTACCCATCGTCCGGTTTAATGGCATGTACAATATATTTTGAATGAAAAATGCAATGACCAATACAATATTACTTTACCCATCGCCCGGCTTACGGCATATGCAATATATTTTCATGGACATTTTCGTGAAAATGTATTGAAAAATGTCGGGTGTCGTTTTCGCACAGAAGAGCGGCAAAGCGGCAGAGGCAGATCCTACCGAAGCGAAGGCCATGCGAAGGCGACTCGAAAAACGGTCGGAATCGGTGACGTCACGGAGCTCCTATTTCTTTCGGGTGCCCTACCGCGGCCGAACTGTTCTACCGACCACATGATTTTCCCTTCTATTTAAATAGAAGGGAAAATAATTCGAGACGGTTTGACGTCGCGAAACTTAAACAATCATTTGACAGTGTAGCCGTCGCAGTGTCTCATTGTTGCCGGCGAGGCCGACGGTGCGTGGATTAGAGCGTTAAAGGGGAGGTTGGAGCGGGTTGGAGGGGTTATAGGCCGCTCATATTTATTTAATTTCTCGGAAAACCAGGCAAGAGGGCCAAATAATATTATCACTAATGAATGGTGCTCGATTAGCTGAATCCAGTGATATAAAACACACCACCAAAAGCCGTGGAGCCGTTAAAAGTAGATGATTACCGTAATTTGTACAGTCAGGCGATAACGTACTCCCCCACCTGCGTCGTCGATGGCTGGACCCAGTGGAGGTAGTGCTAGTGTAGAAGCTGAAGGTGACGACACCCTCTTCCCACCGTCCACCCCGACCCCAGCTAAGAAAAAGAGGACTGTGCTCGACAAGTTGCCTATATCTAACAAACTGGCAGAAAAATGTATGTACACACTTAATGGGAAGGGACAATTTTGTCCCAAGAAATGTTGCGTTTTTGTGTACACCAATCCCTTTTGACAAATTTGTGTAATAATTTGGGAAGATTTGTAATATTTCGGACGCAAATTGTCTCAATTTAGTGGTACAATTTGTCCCAAGAAAATGATGTGTACAAAAACGCAACATTTTCTGGGACAAAATTGTCCTTTTTCTTTTAGAGTGTGTGTGTTGAAAACAATGGGGCAAAGAATAAGAACCTTTGGTCCAGATTTTTTTTATGCATAAAGAGACGCCGACTGGCAATATTTTGAAGATTGCTAAATGCAAATCCTGCCCGGCAGTCTACAAGGTTCAGGAGGACGGTGGGGGAAACAGTAGCTTGTCGAGACACGTATGTGAAGAGGGTTGGGATCTCGCCATCGACGACGACGAGGGGGTATGCACTCGCGTAATAGTCGGGTCACTCTATCAGTAATAAAGGCGTAATTGTATGCGTAATAGGAGCGTAATAGCCAAAATTCTCCTTATTTTTCTTATTTTTGGTCTGTTTTGACTATTTTGGCTCAATCTCTACAATTTCGGAGCGTCCCATGGTAGAAAGAACCTAAAAATTTTGGGTCCTTTTCACGCACCCAAAAATATGGGTTCAGACCCAAATATTTGGGTACGGACCAAAATGTACGGGTTCGAACCCTAATGAGGACACGGACCCAAATGTTTGGGTCCTGAACTAAACATGGGGTTAAACTCAGACGTTTTTGCTTACGCACAAGGCCACAAGGCAACTTAGTCATGGTGGAATTTATAGATCAACTTTTCACGCTGAGCACAGTGGTAGTGTCCCCGTTCCCTTAGTTTACAAGATACCCTTAATAGGTGTTTAACGGGTTTGCCTACCTCTTTTAACTACAATTATGCCTACCTAGCAGGGGTCAAAGAGCGGACCCAAACATTTGGGTCCGGGACCCATGCGTTTGGGTGCGGGACCCATACGTTTGGGTCCGGACCCATACGTTTGGGTCCGGACCCAAGTGAGAACCCAAACGTTTGGGTCCGGACCCAAGTGGAGGCCTAAAAATTTGGGTTCGGACCCTAATTTTTGGGCCCGGCACCCATGATTTTGGGCACGGAGCCCAAATATTTGAGTTCGAACCCAAAAGTCAGTTGGGTCTTCTCTACCATGTATTACGCGGAATAGTAGGGTCACTGATTTTGTGAGTGAATACCTCCTCGAACGACGAAGCAGTGTCAGCGTCTTCATCAAAGACTGCCTTCCGAGAAGGCACCATGCCCCCACTAATTTCGAAGTCCTTTGGGAAACTTCTTGTTGGCTGAGCGATAGCGAAGCCTATTACGCCACTGGAGTGCTAAAAAAGTTCAATGTCCGTCTGTGTGTGTGTGTGTGTGTGTGTGTCTGTCCGCACGATAACCCTTGAACGAGTTAAGATATCGACCTGAAATTTTTTATGTAGCTTCTTGGTCTAAAAAGCTCGGCCGAGTTCAAATATGAACACTCTAGCTCAAAAATTGACCCTGCTAAAAATTGATTTATATTTTTTTAAAAATTAGATTTTAAAAATTACAAAAGTTTATGGTGTCCTCAGGAGTATCTCGGCGAGTTGCGATCCTGTAGACGAAAATTTCGTCCGTTTTGCTCTATCTCTTACTGTTTAGCCGCTACAGCGGTAAATGTGGACGAAAAGTCGTCAAAATGCATGTTGGGCGTCGTTTTCAGGGTAATCTGTCGAGATGCGATCCTTGGGGCAAAAATCTTGTCTGTTTGGCCCTGCGGAGAAGGGTTTTGGGGCTCGGGCCCTTCGCGTAAAAATTGGAGAATTGGTTACATAATGAAAAGAGGCGAGCGGAGGTCCAGGGGGCGGCAGCCCCCTGGCCTATTTTAAATAAAGAAAAGCGGGGGTCCAGGGGGCGGCAGCCCCCTGGATTAAATGAGTAAATCTCAAATCATGCAGGCTCGTAATAAAGAAAAGCGGGGGTCCAGGGGGCGGCAGCCACCTGGCTTAAATGAGTAAATCTTAAACCATGCAGGCTCGTAATTAAAAAAAAGCGGGGGTCCAGGGGGCGGCAGCCCCCTGGCTAAAACGAGTAAATCTTAAATCATGCAGGCTCGCCAGCGCCGCAGGCCTAGGTAGATGTACGCAGGCCCGTCGCAGCGTAACAGTGTTTCGCGATCTATCGCGAAGCCTGTTACGAGAGACGGTGTCTGGCGTACATCTACCTAGGTAAATTATTTCAGAGAGGATATGATTCCCGTTGAAAAAGTAGGGCAGGATCCCTTTATAGAGTTTTGTCAGGGCCTCCTCGACTTAGGACACAACTGGGCGTCTTGGGATCGACTTGACGCAAAAAAATTAGTGCCCCACCCCACCACTCTTGCTCGTCATATAAAATAAGAAGCTGAAAAAATTATGACAGTAGTAGGGCCGGCCGTGGCGAAAGCTGTCGAGAACGGCCAGTTTTCATCTACGAGTGATATGTGGACAGACAGCTATCAGAGCAACCACTATTTTAACATCACTGCCCACTTTATCAACGAAAATGGTCAGAGTGAGAACCATGATTTATTTGCCACAGTGTTTAGCGCCTCCTCCGCCCTGCTGAGAATATTAAGGCAGAAATGCTAGCCAAGTTTCAAAGCATTGGGGTCACCCCAGAAGATGCCAAGAGGATAGAATTTGTGACGGATTGGGGGGGAGGGGGGGGGGCAAACATTGTCAACGCCCTGATAGAATTTAAGTGGAACTATTGCCTAGGGCACGCATTAAACCTCTGTGAAAAGGGCACATTTACGGTTAATTATTATGACCTAGTGGGCCGTGCATTGGAAAATAACCCTGAAGCCAAGTCCCTTGTCACGACATGTGATCAGTACGTAAGAGCAGTAACGGCTGCTATTGCAAGGAAAAAGAAAGGAATTGGGAAAGGGCTGCACGTGTCGAACTGGTCCACTCACAGCCATGTCAAGATGCTGTCAAGCTTCGTGTGTATTTTTCATCAAACGACATTCATTCTGATCTTTTTTTTTTTCATTTATTATTTATCTTTATTTTGGTACATCTGAAACACTTCGGGTTAACGCACCCCCACCCCACACACGGAAAAGTATGGCCACGTGTCGAGGGGGCAACCACTCAAGAAATCATGTGTCCCTAGCCGGTGAAATCCCAGAGAAATGCCATTGAAATCTCGCGAAATCACCGAAATCATTGGAAATCATCTAAACGAAATTCACCGAAATCTCTCGAAATCCCGTGAAATCTTGAAGGCTTCTGAGAAATCCGTTAAAATCTGGTTGAAATCTCGTGGAATCACACGCAATGTGAAGAAATCCTACAAAATCAGAGAAATCAGGTAAAATCAGAGGTGGAGGAGTCTCGAGAAATCTCGGGAAATCTGGAGAAATCTTATAAATCGTGAAATCATGTGTCCCTCCGGATAGGGAGTGGTTGCCCCCTCGCAACGTGTGCTCCAGTTTCTTCCACGTGTGACCTGCTTGTATCAGCACCGCGGAAGGGAGAGGCGTGCTGCACGCACGCACCCTTTGGGTATAACGCCTGACGCTGTCGGTTATGCAACCAGTTAGACACCGAAGTACCACTGGTTTGCCACCCTACCCGGCGCTGCGTCGGCTCACCTCGCAGCTGCTGCGGGTTTCGGGGGTGGGGGAGCACCCTAACTGGCAGTATAATCTTTGATACTTATCAATATAACTTCTTTGTTGATAAAATCGTGCGGAAATATGTACAATGTTGTACGTAAAGGTGTTAATTGTATATTTTTTGTGAGTGTATAAATTCCTGCAGATCTATACGCGCAATATTTTACATAGTCTCGCACGATATTGTTCATAAATCTGCAGTTTTACCTACTTACATTTATGTAAGTAGGTAAAGGGTACATTACCATTTAGAACGGCTTTTCCACTTTATTTATTTATTTATTTATTTATTTATTTATTTATTTAGTTTATTTTTTTGCGGGGGTGAGGGGGTTATCCGAGAAGTAGATGAGTGCCGAGTAGGTACGAGGCGAGGGAAAGTCCTTTCCTCATGTTAAATACGATTTTATTTCCTTTTGTCACTAGCTAGAAGAGCATCTCGAGCAGCGCCAGTATGAGGGTTTGATGGAAGTACGGGATGTCGTGAATGACGATGTGCGGGCCCTAGTAATTTTACTAGGTCCGTTTGACAATGGTGGCACCCGCGAGACATCGCCACATGTCACACCAGCCGTCTGGCCTGCCCTCCTAGACCATCTAGAACCAGCAAATGATGACTCCCTCTCGATTGTCTGCATGAAAGACACAATTCGGTCGGAGCTAGTAAGAATGGAAGCAGTGGCTCTCATTGAAAAATGCAAAGATTTTGTGTTTTTTTTTCTTTTCAAATCCTCCCCGGGCCTCAAGGGTAAATTGACCAAGTTGGGATGCACAACACTGAAACAGGAGGTCCCAACGAGGTGGAATTCCCACTTGACTCTGCTAAGATCCATCCAAGGAAAAATGGATATGGTGAGCATTCTTTTATGGTAAAACAGAGTATTTTTTATTGTTGCGGCTTTGCCTACGCACAAGGCGCCATACAAACATTAAAATTCCTCCCTTTTTTTTTATTAGATTAACCATGTACTTAGGGAGCATTCTGCTGCCACAGGGAAGCCTCACCTCACTCGCACAGAGGGTATCTCTAATGAGTTAATTGATGCCCTTGTTGCGTTTTTGTCACCCTTCGAGCAAACATTGTCAACGCCCTGATAGAATTTAAGTGGAACTATTGCCTAGGGCACGCATTAAACCTCTGTGAAAAGGGCACATTTACGGTTAATTATTATGACCTAGTGGGCCGTGCATTGGAAAATAACCCTGAAGCCAAGTCCCTTGTCACGACATGTGATCAGTACGTAAGAGCAGTAACGGCTGCTATTGCAAGGAAAAAGAAAGGAATTGGGAAAGGGCTGCACGTGTCGAACTGGTCCACTCACAGCCATGTCAAGATGCTGTCAAGCTTCGTGTGTATTTTTCATCAAACGACATTCATTCTGATCTTTTTTTTTTTCATTTATTATTTATCTTTATTTTGGTACATCTGAAACACTTCGGGTTAACGCCCCCCCCCCACCCCCACCCCACACACGGAAAAGTATGGCCACGTGTCGAGGGGGCAACCACTCAAGAAATCATGTGTCCCTAGCCGGTGAAATCCCAGAGAAATGCCATTGAAATCTCGCGAAATCACCGAAATCATTGGAAATCATCTAAACGAAATTCACCGAAATCTCTCGAAATCCCGTGAAATCTTGAAGGCTTCTGAGAAATCCGTTAAAATCTGGTTGAAATCTCGTGGAATCACACGCAATGTGAAGAAATCCTACAAAATCAGAGAAATCAGGTAAAATCAGAGGTGGAGGAGTCTCGAGAAATCTCGGGAAATCTGGAGAAATCTTATAAATCGTGAAATCATGTGTCCCTCCGGATAGGGAGTGGTTGCCCCCTCGCAACGTGTGCTCCAGTTTCTTCCACGTGTGACCTGCTTGTATCAGCACCGCGGAAGGGAGAGGCGTGCTGCACGCACGCACCCTTTGGGTATAACGCCTGACGCTGTCGGTTATGCAACCAGTTAGACACCGAAGTACCACTGGTTTGCCACCCTACCCGGCGCTGCGTCGGCTCACCTCGCAGCTGCTGCGGGTTTCGGGGGTGGGGGAGCACCCTAACTGGCAGTATAATCTTTGATACTTATCAATATAACTTCTTTGTTGATAAAATCGTGCGGAAATATGTACAATGTTGTACGTAAAGGTGTTAATTGTATATTTTTTGTGAGTGTATAAATTCCTGCAGATCTATACGCGCAATATTTTACATAGTCTCGCACGATATTGTTCATAAATCTGCAGTTTTACCTACTTACATTTATGTAAGTAGGTAAAGGGTACATTACCATTTAGAACGGCTTTTCCACTTTATTTATTTATTTATTTATTTATTTATTTATTTATTTAGTTTATTTTTTTGCGGGGGTGAGGGGGTTATCCGAGAAGTAGATGAGTGCCGAGTAGGTACGAGGCGAGGGAAAGTCCTTTCCTCATGTTAAATACGATTTTATTTCCTTTTGTCACTAGCTAGAAGAGCATCTCGAGCAGCGCCAGTATGAGGGTTTGATGGAAGTACGGGATGTCGTGAATGACGATGTGCGGGCCCTAGTAATTTTACTAGGTCCGTTTGACAATGGTGGCACCCGCGAGACATCGCCACATGTCACACCAGCCGTCTGGCCTGCCCTCCTAGACCATCTAGAACCAGCAAATGATGACTCCCTCTCGATTGTCTGCATGAAAGACACAATTCGGTCGGAGCTAGTAAGAATGGAAGCAGTGGCTCTCATTGAAAAATGCAAAGATTTTGTGTTTTTTTTTCTTTTCAAATCCTCCCCGGGCCTCAAGGGTAAATTGACCAAGTTGGGATGCACAACACTGAAACAGGAGGTCCCAACGAGGTGGAATTCCCACTTGACTCTGCTAAGATCCATCCAAGGAAAAATGGATATGGTGAGCATTCTTTTATGGTAAAACAGAGTATTTTTTATTGTTGCGGCTTTGCCTACGCACAAGGCGCCATACAAACATTAAAATTCCTCCCTTTTTTTTTAAAAAAAAATTAGATTAACCATGTACTTAGGGAGCATTCTGCTGCCACAGGGAAGCCTCACCTCACTCGCACAGAGGGTATCTCTAATGAGTTAATTGATGCCCTTGTTGCGTTTTTGTCACCCTTCGAGCAGAACATCACCATGCTCGAGGGTGAGAAATATTCCACTCTTCCCTTCGCTGCCTACGCCATCGGAGAGTTCCTTGATCTCTGCAAGGAAAATCCCAACGACTGTGAAGTTATTGTTTTTAATATTCAATTCGCCATAATATTGGAACTAGAACGTTTAAGCATGACCCCCGGTTTATATTTTTGGTAGGTTGCAGCTATGTGCCGGAAAGAGGCCACGCACTTCCTCAGGACAAAGGCTCAGCTGGACCTGACACAGCTGACGGCTACTTTCCTTCTTCTGGCCAAACACCAGAAATGTCCTCTGTCTCCCCCGAGATGATCGTGAGAGGGTAAAGTCGAGTTTGCATTGTATTACGGTATAGTATACTATCGCTCTCTGCTCCAGTAACACCTGTTTCTGTTACGTTTTCATTTTATTCATCAGTTGTTGAGACACCTCCGATCACTCCTGAAGGAAGAGGATGATAAGGGTGCCGCTCCCGTTGCAAATGCCACAGCAAATGTCGGTCGCAAGCGGACGCAAGGCTGCAGTTTCCCGGCAAGAAAATGACCCGGATGACCCGGAGCACACGGAAAAAAATACGTTAGCTGTGGCAGCTAAGGCGTTAGCTGTGTAGGCCCCAACTAACATATTAGTTGTACTGACTGACGAGGGTAAGTTCTGGTAGATGATGAGACGGAAAATAATGCCTTCACTACTGTAAGCTACAAACTCCGCTGTCATAGCTTACATTCAGAAAGCTGTGCGAAACGTGAAACAATATCTGTAGTACACATATCAGTTTTCTGAACTAGCAGTAGTATCAGTTCAGTATGCTGTGCTTTTAAGCAACTGCAGATTACCCCCTAAACCATATCAACAAAACCAATATGAAACAAAAATGGAAAAGTGTTTGCTGTAACAATGTATTTGGTTAAGATATTTTGTTTAATGTTGCCTAGGAGTCTGTGAAACAATAAAAAATAATTCAAAAGTAATTGAGATAGAAAAATATAATTCAATCCATTTCCATTTGATGCAAACGTCAGGGTTTTACATATGCTTTGTAAACCTTTTTTACACTGATTCATTACATATTACATATAATAAACACAGCACATACACATTTTTACAGTTCAACAACGAAATATAATATTCATACAGTCAACAGTAAAGAAGATAACTATAAACAATAGGTATATCAAAGACTAAACTTTATACAACAGTAAAGAAAGATAACACTTAACAATCTAGAGAAAAACAAGTACAGTACAAAATTACAAATTATAACGAAGAGTGACAAACTTTTTTCCCAAGATAGAACGATGCACATTCAATGGTAATGGGTCATAAAGAGAAAGGGGAGATGTGCTTGACCATTCGTCAGAAAACTCAACTTCATAGGCACAAACATGTTCCTCAAAGCCAAGACACACAAGATAAGAAAATACAAAAATTGGAATTTGTGAATGGAGAATTCCTTCAAGTTTGGCAAAGACAGGACCTCCACTTTCATTAATATTTAAGAGCAACACCATACCAAGCTGATACTTTGTTCCTTTAAACTCAACCCAATTAGAAGCTAGGCATGATGATGAGAATGAAAATTTGAAGTCTCTAGGCAAATGCTGTGCAAATTCAGGGTTCAAAAAATCACGCAAGTGAATTTCAAATAGAGGGCCATACTCAACATCTGGTAATATTGAAGTTTTTGATTTAAAAGAATGGAACATGTTGAGTTGATGCTGAATAGCAACAGTTAAACAAATATTTCTACGAGATTCAGTAGCACGAGCAGGAGCAAGAATTTTCCTATGTTTGCTCTCAAATTTTGCAGTAGAAATTAAGGACAATGGACCACTCTCTTCAATTATTCTTGGGTAGTGAACCAAGTTATGGAATTTTGGTTTAAGCATGTTACCAGTAACATTCATGTACATGGTGTTAAATTCTTCCACAAACACACGAAGAGAAATCACATCTGGTGCAGAGATAGTTTTAGACAGGCAAATATCCATAAGTTTCCTAAGTTTTATATACAAATGCCAGTGCATGTCATCATGTGGTACCTTGTCACCTATGAGAAGTCCAAACAGTTTAACAAATAAGCATGTCTCAGACCCAGACATTTTTAACTTTTTCTTTTTGTCAAATTCATTTGATAAAATAGGTATTCGATTAGAGTCACACGTTCCATAGTCAAACATCTCAATTCTGTGGTTTAAAATATCAACCGTAAAATACTTTGGGACACAATATTTTAGAACATCCAACATAACATAATGAGCCACACCCTCCGCCAAGTCATGAAAAGTGTCAACACTGAAATTGGAACAGATATGGAAAGAAGTAATTTGATTAAAAACACAATCTGATTTCACTCCAGTTAAAGAAACATCATTAGTTGCAAGATCAACATTGTAAGAATCTTTTGTTCTCAAAGAGAGGGGATCTTCAGTGGTCTGTAAACCTGTGACATCTCGGTGAGTCTTGCAGAATCTACAGAAATAGTTCGCTTTAAAGCATTCAGCAAAACCCCCAACAGAATTCATACCGAGATTATCTCCAAGGAGAAGACTGCAAATGAAATAAATTCGCTTAACGCCATGAGGAGTATTAACTTCAATTCCATGTTCCTCAAGAAATTTCAACTGTTCAATTAGTGGTTTAAACTTTACCTTGTCAGAAAAACATTTATAATCAGAGTTAAAAAGTAAAGCAAGGAAAATATACTCTGCTGAAGTCTGACATTCTGGTGGAAGGCATCCAATTTGTACATATGCACAACCAAGCTTGCAAGCATGGGCACCCAAAGGGTTGTTACATTGACAATCATCATAGTAAGCATGTAAGGGTAAAACAATTTCGTCATCAGAAAACTTCTCACGTTTTGCTTTCCAAAGTTTACATTGGACAAAATTTTGCTTTAGTTCGGAATTAGTTTCAAGTGACTTCATATAGGCAAGAATATCATTTAGAGCACCAGGCACTTCCAAAAATTGTTTAAGAATCAACGGAAGAGGGACTGATTGCCCATACACTTTCTGCTTCTTAAGACATGAATTTTGAAGAACATCTATTTCTCCAATCTCATACGATACAGGAGGTATAAAATCTCCACTAGCAGAAAAGTACTTAAATCGATGATATTCCGAGCACAGATGGTGAAAAGGATTCTCTACACTTTTGAATTGTTTGTCAAGAAGAGCTAGCTGATCAGGGTTTAAGTCAATGCTACACAAAATATTTTGTTTCAGAGTAGATAGCACACCATTAGAAACTAATGTAGTAACTTCATCAATTAATTGCTGTACATACTGGCGAGGAAGTTTGGGTTTCCCATACAAATTGCTCACAAAAGAATCTGCTGCATCATGTAAAGTATTACAATTTAGTTGGTGGTTCCTATCTTCTACGTTAATAGTACAAGACTCCTGATCAGCCAAACCAGTTTCTGAATTATGAGAACTAGAGTTATCACTACTATTTAAATCTGACACAGAATCAAGAGGCAAGTTAGCCACAGGGGAAACAACAACACTTTCAGAATAAGAACATTTCTTAAAATGATAATTGAAATTATAAACCCTACTGAAAACACGACCACATGATCTTGGACAAATAAATGCTTTAAGAGCATGCTTTGACTGGTGATGTGACACATACTCTTGAATAGATGCTGAAGCACGTTTGCAAATAGGACACCTCATTTTGCTGAATCAAAAAGAGAATATTCTTTGAAACGAGCAGCTAAAGTTGATTTTAGCCCCGTATGATTCTTGAAATCATCATCAGTGGTGATGTTGAAGAGAGTTCTTTGAAGAAAAAGCCAGATATGGTGAGCCTCTGGGGGGTACCTCGATCCCAAACCAAATGCTAACTTGAAGACACCTTGTATCGCCTCAAAGGGACCATCAACCTCCCAACGCTGTTCATCAAGAACTATAAAGCATTGCCTTAGATTTCCTAAAGGCCCCACAAAAATAGGAAGAGGCTGAAGTTGATAGTGGTACTTTGCAAGTTGCTTCTTCTTGAGGTTAATGGCTTCTTCAATTTCACCAATTTCCTAGATAAGAAATAGGAATGTCAGTTATAAAAAGAATAAAGTTAAAGTGTCATAGGAGCATATTAATGTTAGGTCTAAACATACTTCAACATGTATGATCCATCCACTTGCTACTTCAGGGCGAGATGGTCGCCAGCATGGTTTAGACTTAGGGGATTCTGCAGATTTTGGGATCGTTTTGATTTTAAACAAGTTTGGCAACTCTAAAACAAGTAACACAAATTTCTGTTCTGAAAACAAAAAGGAAAAAATATGAGATGGTATTTTAACCCAAATTGAGTAATAGCAGAGTTGCGGTGTTCTTGATACATTATGATTGCACTTCAAAAGCCAAATTAAATACTTTCTATAAATATTACTAATTGTGTTCATCCTCAGGACACCATAGTAGGAAATAACTTAAAACAAATATCAAATAGACTACAATGTAGCTTACCAGTTGAGAGAGAAGAAAACTTAGAACCTTTCAAAAAGTCTGGCTTATCATGCCTTATGATCTTCAGTAAAAATATTGAATACCTGGCCCAGAGCTCTCTGATGGGTACATCCAGGTTGGGTTGGTCAATCACTCCATCAGAAGCAATCTAAAACAAAAAACGATACCATATTAATATGCTCAACAGTTGTAAAAATTAATGAAAAAATTGCAGTGAAAATTAATATTTATAAACCTTGTGACACTTACTAATTCCCATCCTAGCCTTTCTTTTAAAGCTGGAAATTTGTTTAAGTACTCATACAATTGTTGATGTAGGGAAAGAAATCGTAACCTTCTCATACGTGTCTCCCCCCACTTTGAAAGAACCTCGCTCCATGGTGCTGTGTTGCTACAGAGCCACTGAAATGAGGCATCTTCTAGATCATCACCAAGTTCAGCTGAAACACATATTAATGTAATTTTTCCAAAGTTCAAACTGAAATAAAGTTGTGTAATTAACCTCAAAACTTACAAATGCTAGAATCCACATTTATTTCTGTCTGCACTGGAGTGGGTTTAATTAGTTGTGAGGAAATGAGACCCCGGCGAAGGGAATAATATTTGAAGCGTAGGCGCCCTTGTATAGTTGTGGCTTTTCCCTTTTGTACGACAGAATACCAAGTCTCCTGTAACAGTAGAAGAAACACAGAACAATGAGCCAATACAAATACAATAGAAATTTAATATGAACCTCTAGAACGGAAGTTAGAAAAGTAAATTCTTATTTTAGTTGAACTAACCTTATCTTCAGTTGGGAACAGTACCACTATGTCATCAGCAATACTACTATAATCATCACGAGTTAACCTAAAATATAAACAAAGCAAGGCTTCAAACGAGATACAAAAACTATTTGATATAAATATAACACAAGTATTGAATTCTGAAACGTACAGTCTGTTGAAGTCATTTTCTAGTTCCTTGTAAATCACTTGAGTGCAAAGAAGGTTTCGTGTATATTCGTCCAGGAACGAATTTGCTGCATAGAAGCCTAAAACAATTATGCCAGGCATAGACTTTTTCAAAGCTTTGTGTAGGCTCTGTAACAAAATTAATATATAAACAATAACCTGTGAGTTCAGAAGAAACTGTTGTGTTTGGCAAGATATATAATAACACGTTACATTCTTGTCTGGCAAGCTGAGAATGAGCTGGAGCTGGGTGTTGTCTAATTTGCGCTTCTTTGCTCTCCTTGACGACAGTGGAGTGTTGTCCTCATCGTCCTCATCCTCGCCCTCACCACCTTCAAGTGTGTCCTACAATCAATAAACAAAATAAATAAAGTTTCCGAAAGTAAAACTGATTCACACACCATACTACATGCTTACCCCAGACTCTCTCAGCAATTTCAAGTTATTTTCAAACGTTGAACGTGGCCCTTCTTTTGGGATGTGTTTCAAAATAGTTTCTGCAGTCAGCAGCTTCAACGAGTCGATGGTGTACTCCTCAGCTGAAAAATAAGAGTCAGGTCAAACACGCAATCGAAAACATAACCTCAACTGAAATTATTCAGATGTTCGTCAGACATGGCAAACACAACTATTTATCAACTAATATCGCGAACAAGACACTTCTAACCAATGATTAAATGAATGAATGAAGGAATTGTGCGAAATAGCGTGACACAGAATTTCTGTAACGTCAAGAAACTGTTAAACACGGTGACTCCTATTTATATCGACGGAACTTCTGTAACAGCTTCACACATGATGCGAAAACGCCTAACCCTACTTTACCAAAAGTTAACAGCCGAACACAAGGGCCATTAGCACCAAAAGGAATCACGATTCAATAAATAACTGTTGACTATTTCCAAGTACTATCCTAAACATATTAACTCTCTATAAGGTCTTTAAAGCCGGTAGCCCGAGGTTGTGGCCCAAAGACAAGCGAAAAGATTCAGAACTTACCAACAAAACTGTCGACGTACGGTGGAGCCAAACCCCACCGCCGGAGAAGTTCCGCCATTTCGTTGACTGACATGACGAACAATAGACAGATTGACGAGATCGACTAATCATTTTGGTTTTAACAGCTTTCTTTATAAGTGCAAGCAGGAAACAAATGTCAACCTGTCGCAGATCAGTGCGCGATCTGACGGAACAAAATAATCCGTCCTAACTGCGAAGTCGTACAAGGCGGAGCAGGCAAACACGCTTCAGCGCCACTTACGAATGCGATTGCGTAGGGAAGGCAAGAAAATGTTATCGCAACTATGCCGTTTAGTTTCACGGGGTGTAAGCTGTAGGAAACCTGCCGTGTCAGTTAGATTAGTAAACGACAGTTTCGTTGCCACAGGAAATATGAAGTTAGCAACTGTAGTACAGTGATATTAGGCTCCCGTAACTGATGCGTTGCCCCTCAGACTAGACGCGTTAGCTGCGCCAACTAAAAGGGTTAGTTGGGGCCCAGACAGTTAACATATTAGCTCGCACAGCTAATGCAGTGCTGGCGTAACTAACGTATTTTTTTCCGTGCAGGGACAGGCCCTCGTACGAGCAACTGCACGCCTGCCTCGGTTCGGAGAGAGGTATATGGATGTTGTTGCCGCCAACGACATCGATGAGTACCTGGAGGATAGGATCGAGTACGTACTTGACTCGCTGCAGTGGTGGACAGAAATTGTACGTAATTTTCCAAGGGGCGGCCAACTCATGTATTTCTGTGTACACTTGCCTTGTGTTTCTTGTATTTCTGATGTATTTTTCGGTATTTTTTTGTATTTTTGTTGAGTATTTCTATGTATTTATGTGAATTGTAGAGTATTCCCTTGTACTTTTAGAGTATTTCTAGAAATACGCAGGTATTTCTGTGTACACGTTTTTATCGAGCTGGCCGCCCCTCGTAATTTTCATTTAATGACACCACAACCTGGGGGAGAATAATTTAAAATTTCAGATTTATCTTTAATATTTTTTACAGGGTTCCAAAAATTATCCAAAATTGTGGAAAATAGCCAAAAGGCACCTAGCCATCCTTGCTTCAAGTGCACCAGCAGAACGAGTCTGGAGAAAACTGGACTGATTATCCCAGACAAAAATTCCCACATGTCCCATAGGTTTGTGGGAGGCGTTTCCTGTAGGGATTTTGAAAATCCCACATGAAGTTTTTTCCCACATCAATGTCCCAGAGGGTTTTCAGTATCGCACACAAGATGAGATCCCACATGAAGTACATCCCACAGGTGGGACTTAGAATATTCATATTCTCGCGCGCCGTTCATTACTCACAGCTGCAGCACCACAGCCTGCCGTGGCTGGACGCTTTGGTGGCGGCTGCAGCCATGACTCCAGGGTGCCGCGTTTCCCTGCCATGCCGTCCTTGTCCTCCCCCCCGCCCTCGATCGCGCACGGCCAGCCAGTGGCGCCAAGACGATTTTCGTCAGGTGATGCAAGCCGGCGGTACACCCACCCATTTATTCCATTTACACCCGGTTATTATTGATTATCGCCCCGTCCCTATTTCCTATTTTCGTTATTTTACCAGGACCATTTCCAGAGGCGGATCTAGCTTACAGCTGAGGAGGGGGCAAAACGTGCAGGTTGCCTACTTTCAGGGGACGCTCAACACTCGACTGAAAATGTAATGCTGCAGATATTAGAGTTCTCATTGGAACTGAAACTTTTAAATTTGTTTTTTAAGAATCAGTGCGTACCGTGTAGACCTAAATCCATAAGCTGAATGGCAGGAAGAGGTAGTGCCGAGCGAAGCGAGGAAATTTTTTTTGATTTTATGTTGTAGTAGGTGCGAGTAGGTGTCGTAATAGAGTAGGTCCTGTAGCAATCGTTCAAAAACTGCACGCAAAATTGCGTTAACAATATATGAAATTGCACTGTAAACTGGTTGGCGTCGAAAGACGCCAAATTTATGGCGTTCATGAAAAACGCCAAATATTGGCATCGTTCGACGCCAGATATTGACGTTTTTCGGCTCAAAACGCCAAAATTTGGGGTCGAACGACGCCAGTACTTGGCGTTTTTCATGAACGCCAGAAATTTGGCGTCTTTCGACGCCAACCAGTTTACAGTGTGATAAGATGAGAAACGAGCCGGACCGAAATAGTGTACCAAATGGGCCAGACTTTTATATCATAAGCAAAACATCGCGAGCGGAGCGAGCGAAAAAAAATTGCTTCATTTAGGAAACGCAAGCAGAAGCGAGGATTTTAAGGTATGTGCAGATTAGAACACCGTGCCTTTAAGAGTAAGAGTCAAAGAGCGCAGCGTGTTGGTCTGGTTCAGGTGTCATTGCCTGCTGCCCCCAGCCCCGGCCCCAACCTGGGCTGGGCGGCAAGGCACGGCACAGAGACGAGGCTCAGGCGATGTGGCATGAGTATGAGTAAGTTTCTTGGCTGTTCGTTGTCCGTTGTTGCGCCCGTACCCGACGCCGACCTGCCGACCGCATACGGCATACTGACAACCACCGCCCTATGCCTTGCCTATGCCTTGCCAATACTACTCGCCTTTCTTTCCCTTTTCTCTTTCCTTTCTTTTCATCCCTCCTCTTTTATCTTTCTTCTTTTCTCTTTCTCTACTCTCCCTTTCCCCTTCCTTTCTCTTTCCCTCCTTGCTTACACCCACCCATTTATCCTACTCGCACCCGGTTATTCACTTTTCAGGTGATGCACTTGCATCACCGTGGACCCCCTCTTGGCGCCACTGCGGCCAGCGGCCAGCTAGTGGGAGTAGGAGTGGGAAATTTCTATCTCCTTGGTAACAATTGGCACTGGCAGCCGGGCCGGGACCGGCCCACAGTGGTACGAAATCGGAGAATGCTGGCAAAAATAGTGATTTTTAAATTTCTTTCAAACCGCTGTTCCTTGATAGCAATTCATTCTTCACTGTTTAAACCTTGCGAACAATCGTTGCAAAGAAATTGGATGCTTCGCATTGCGAAGAAAATGTTCGTATTACAAACAAAATACGACGCGTCCTAAGAACAAAGTCCGATCCGTATGCGCGACGCTCAACAAGGTCCGATCTGTTTGCGCGACGTTCAACAAAGTCCGATCTGTTTGCGTGCGTTTCAACAAAGTCCGATCTGCTTTCAGCCGCGCTCTGCAGCGCTGGCTTATTTTATTTATATGTTCGTTAATATTAGCAGAAGAGAAAAAGTAATGGATGCTACGTGATCCTAAAAGATTAAAGAAAAGCTGATACAAAAAATGATAGGCAAAGATACAGTAACAGAATTGTCAAAGAGATCTTAACATCCACCACCCGAGCGCGGCCGAAAGCAGATCGGACTTTGTTGAAACGCACGCAAACAGATCGGACTTTGTTGGACGTCGCGCAAACAGATCGGACCTTGTTGAGCGTCGCGCATACAGATCGGACTTTGTTCTTAGGACACGTCAAATAGTTCGCAAGCTTACAAACTTTTCACGCCTTACAAACTAAATAGTTTGTAAGCTGCGAAGAAATTCTTCGCAATTGCGAAGCAGCCAAATACTTCGCAGCTTACAAACTATTTTGTTTGTAATACGAACTTTTTCTTCGCAAGGTTTTAACAGTGTTAAGGGTTCAAACAATCTAAAACTGCTTATGATGCCTTCAAATCGCACGATAAACCGGGTAAATCGGGATGTGAAATATGTCTTTGCTGGAGCAGTCGAGACACTGCCTTCAGTAGGCCTTAGTTATACACTGATTAATACTATTTTCTCGGCCTCCTAGGGCCGCGGGCGCTTTGTTATGTAAACATCAATTGTTTTTTTATCGTTTTCGACCCTTGCTAAGCATTCAGTGCGAATCATTCATTTTTAATAATTTTTTGAAAGTAACTCGGTGTTGAAGCCCCGTACTCCACTTTTAGGTAATGCTTTCGTATCGATAGGTGGCTTTAGGCAGCGAACTTAAAACAGAATCTAGCTTGGGCAACATTCCTCTTTGTCTCGTCAAAGTTGTACGCTCCCGTTTTCCCCCGAAACAGCACAATAAGCAAAAACTCGACGAAGTGCCCCCGCGGCCCGGTCCGACCGCAGCGCGGCGGTCGGCCGGCCACCTAACCTCACTGATGCACCTGTCAAGACGCGTCGAACCGGTCGAACTGAGCTGACGGACACCGTGCACCGTGAGAGCAGAGCACTATCATTTAAGCGCTGCAACACGATTTGGTAAGTTTTTATGACTGCTTCAGAACGTGTGCTATATTTCAAAACATCAGATGAGTAGCTTGGAAAGGGCTTTGTGGTCTATGTCTCAATTTTAGTACTGTGCATAAAGGAATGCATCTGAGCATCCAGAGAGGGACATGAATGACTCCTGATAAAAGGGAATGCTTTTACAGCAGTGTGCACTTAAATATACTTTATCTAGAGCTGGGTGTGGATAAAAATAAAACTAAAGATAATGAACACAAAGCCTTTATGCATCAAAACTGAGATAAATTTCAGAGGGAAAAGAAAGTTTGTGGGGAAGGCCAGGGGGTGGGGTGAGGAGGGGGCAGGAGAGGTAGATTAAAAATATATGAGTATCAAAGTTGAAAAGGAAATGAATGTCTTGCTATGTTTCTGAGCGACTAAAATTAATAAGCTAGCTCGGTCCAAAACAAGATCATTCCATTCCCCGTTTCCTCACTCAAAGTTTTCCAGTTAAAGGTGTTCCCTATTTCATGCTGGTCTAGCATTTTAAAAATCATTTTATCATCCAGGTTCTCAAGATATAATATCTTAACACACTAAACAATAAAAAAATAAACATGTGGTGGTGATAAATTTAAATATAATTATTATGATCTGTATTCCGTTATTATCAGAGAAAATGTTACAACATTTATCCTGGCCTGGGAGGGATATTAGGCCAGGGAAAGTGTTCCAACATTTTCTCTGATAATAACGGAACTCAGATCATGATAATTCTAATAAAATTTATCACTACTAAAAACTTATTTTCTAATTTTTTGTGTGTTGAGATTTTATTTTTTAGTAACATGGATAATAACATAATTTTTAAAATGCTAGACTAGTATGGGATAGAGAACACCTTTAAATGGAAAAATTTGAGTCAGGAAACGGGGAATGTAATGATCTTGTTTTGGACCGAGCTAGCTTTGAGTGAATGAACCAAGCATATACGCATTGTTGTTAGTTGCTCAGAGACATAACTAGACATTCCTTTCCTTATTATTTTTCACTCATTTATTTCTTAATTTGTTGTTATGATTCTATGTTGCTTAAATGACTGAGACTAACTTTTACTTACTTTGACTGACCTTACAGTGATTAAGATGAAGAGCTATGCTATAAGTAGGAGGAGTCTAGTTCAGGCCATGAAGGAGAAGGCTTCAGAGGGAAGACGAGCTCAAAAGGACAGTCTTCGTGACATGGTTATAAACAACTTTTCTTCGTTGAATAGGAATTTAGAAATGACTGATCAGGTTTTGAGAGATTTATCCAATCAAATATCCTATTTTGCAAATGAGTATTTTAAAAGGTGGGATCCTTTTCATGGCAGGGAGGACGACTTTTTAAGAAAACACAAATCTTGGCTGGACACAATTCATGTTTTTGAAAGCAAAAACCCTCTCCCCACCCCTCTACCCTCCCCCGCATCCAAACCTGGTCCTGGTCGTCCAGTTGTCGATTTCAATGAGGCTGCACCGCGCACTAAGAGGCTTAAAAGTGAGGCCGTCCGCAAAGGACAAACAGTGTCTTCTCTTTGCCATGCCACTGCTATGCAGCTGCGGGTAGAGGGGAAAACGGCTGCTGCCCAACTGGTGCAAAAAATAGGGGAAGACCCTTCTGTAGCTGACCACATCCTACAGGTTTATAACCAGTACCAAGCCTACACACCACCACAAAAAATGTCTGGGGAGGAAGCTGTGGCCCTGATTGTTCACCTTGACCTAAGCAAAGGTCAGTACATCACTTTGAGAGAAAAGGTCGCGCAGCACGGAGCAGATATTTTCCCCTGCTACAACACTGTCCTCTCAGCCAAAAAGGCATGCACCCCGCCCTCCCTTATCGTTACAGAGACAAGCGCTGAGGTACCACTCCAGTCCCTCGTAGACCACAACACTCGTCGTCTCGTGGGGCTACTGGAGCGCTCAGTGCCGTCTCCGTTCGATAATTTAGAGGGCCCCGTTGAACTTGAGATGCAGCACAAATGGGGAGTGGATGGCAGTAGCGCACACTCCGAATATCAGCAACCTTTCACTGAAAGTGAATGCTCTGATGAGAGTGTGCTGCTCACTGCCCTCGTTCCTCTACAGCTCCTCTCAAGTTCGACCGGGGAAGTCCTTTGGACAAATACAACGCCCTCCTCCACAACACACTGCCAACCCCTCAGATTACAATTTAAAAAAGAAACAGCTGACATAATAAGGGAGGAGGAGAGTCACGTTGCACATGAAATAAATTCATTACAGCCATCATACGCCCAAACCAAGTCTGGCTCTGAGCTCATAGTTAGACATAAATTCACTTTGACCATGATCGACGGGAAGGCCAGGGCAGCTCTGACTCTCACACATAGCCAAAACTGTTGCATTTGTGGAGCAACTAGTTCTCAAATGCACCATGGCCACCCGCAGCACCTGAAAGCTAGAACAGATACTTTTAAATACGGCATGTCTGTGCTTCACGCCAGAATTAGGTGTCTGGAACACATTTTAAAGCTTAGTTACAAGCTCCACCTTCAGCAACACAGTGCCAACAAAACTCTCTATTAGGCTAGAAAGAAAGAAGTACAGGAGAGTGTTAGAACCAAAATGGGACTTCTTGTTGACCAGGTGAAGCAGGGAGTGGGTACCACGAACAGTGGAAATACGGCTAGGCGATTTTTTGCTGACCCTGCTCGTGCTGCAGCTGCCACGGGAGTAGATGAAGGTCTAATTGAGCGGTACTCCTACATTCAGACTGCAATATCTCTCTGCCTTCCACTAGATACAGAGAAATTCAGAGAGTATTGCGTAGAAACCCACAAATTATACGACACTAAGTACCCATGGTACCCTATGCCTCCATCTGTTCACCTTATTTTAGTACACGGGGCAGATATAATGAAATCAGTCGATCTCCCTATGGGTGCATATTCCGAGGAGGCTCTAAAGGCAGCAAACAAATACATCGGACACTACAGACAACACAGAACACGCAAAACGAGCAGGGAGGATAACATGTATGATTTATTCACAAGGCTGTTGTTGTCTGGCGATGTCGCTCTTTCCTCTCATCGTTCCCCCCAAAAAAAGATCGACCTTAAAATGCCCGAGGAAATTTTTAATATGCTTGCCTAGCTGTACGAGGTACGTCATAAAAGTTTTTGAAACCAAAATTATTTAGTCAAACTATAATGTCACCCTCAAAACCTTTTTTTTTCTTTTACAGGCCTATTTTGCAGTGCGCAATTTTCTAGGAACCTCAAGAATCTATTTTTTGCTTTACTTTCAACATATTTGTATTTCTATGAATATAATGTTGTCTTTCATGACCGCAATATTCATTTTGAGGGGTAAAATTTGTAAAAATTCACACATAAATTCAATAAAACAGTCAAATTTCATTTAAAAAAAACATAATGGAGTATTATTTATCATCAATAAATACCGATCCTTCAATAAATACCACTCTGATTAATTGATGCCAGCATTTACCAGTTTCAAACCACTAAGGGCCGGGACTACCCCAAGTCAGCAGGTAGCGCCCGCCGCCTGGCTTGCGCTGCAGGGGAAATTTTGAGGGAAAAATCCCGAGGGCGGTACGCCGGGCGGCCAGGGCGTTACGGCGGTACGGAGCCTCTAAAAGCGGTACAAATACCACCTGGGCGGTACGGATGGCATCTACTGACGTTGTCAATAATGCATCAACTTGCATCTACGTATCGAACCTCAGCAACGTAAGATATACATTTTGAATAATCTTCTTAATTACAAATAATCCTACAATGGCTGGAATTTGACGTCAGTGCTATTTCACTATCAATCACTCTTTCACACTTCTTTTGCACTTTTATTGTTTGAACTTATTGAATCAAAATTTTTCATTTAAACAAATTAATTCAACTGATAATCATCTAATATAATAAACGTAAAAGTGCTCCCACAATGCTGCTCATCACACATCACTCATAGCACACTCATTTTGACCCCATACTTTCATATGCGTGGTCAAAACATGATGTCATTGAATTTATTTGTAGAAAATACAACTGGAAGAGTAATAAACCCTATTTTCAAAAATTATTAAGTTTCTACAGCTTTACTTCAGCGAAAATAAGGCACAGGGAAAGATTGTAATGGTATCGGCTCATTTTCTCTAAAATGAATGACTACTAAGCGATGAGCATCATTGTAAGAACACCTCAACAAACTAAAACAACTAACTAGCTGACTGATAATCATGTTTCAGCCAATGTGGAACTACCTCAATATATATTTTGCATAATACATAATTTTTCACTTTCTTCACAGAATATAACAACAACTGAATTATTCAACTTGTTTGATCTTAATGGTGATTTTCAAACTATTAAAATAGTGGACAATCAGCGCATATAGAATTCAAGACAACTCAAGATGCCTCAAATGGTAAGGAAATTGAAAAACGTCATGCTTTACTTATAATACAAAATTTTATTCTGTCAACATAACACTAATGTAATAAATTTTAATCTACAATTACAGTGATTCAAAAACTTAACAATATTTTTATGTTGGCGGGAATTGGGAAATGAGGAGGAGGCAAGGAGAGGTTTTCAGAGAGATTTATTCAGGACAACAGACAGAGATACACTGAACTCTTGGTGTGGATGGATCTATCACTAGGATACAATAGGGTATTCCGGACAAGCCGAGGACCGGAAACGAAGGCGACGTCCACAGTGGTCGGATCTCAGCCTAATGGCTTCTGCATCCGGATTGTCTCCGCCATCTTTGTTCAGATTCACATTCGCATATCGTGTTGTTTTGGTCGCGGAGGACTTGGCCAGTGATTTGTCACCTCTACGACTCCTTTCCGTCCGTTATGTTTTTCTAGAACACCCGCCGATATGCGAATGTGAATCTGAACAAAGATGGCGGCGTTCTACAGCAGACAAACCGGATGCAGAAGCTATTGGGCTGAGATCCGACCACTGTGGACGTCGCCTTCGTTTCCGGTCCTCGGCTTGTCCGGAATACCCTATTGTAGTCTAGGGAGCATGCGCGGGGTAGCAGGTAGTGATTGCATTATTAATACCAACTTCACAACATTACTCCCTCTTTTAAAAGAATTTGTAGAAAAGGGAATTAATCAATCACAGATGAAGTGTTCCCATTTGGGTTAAATCAGGATTGTGCAACGCTGACAAACAGCCTCATTGTGATCAATTGATTCCAATTTACGGAAAAGGAAAAGCGAAATGCAGTGACCCCATTTGGGTAAGGGTAGGATTTCACAACCTGACCGATCAACCACATTTCACAACATTAAAGGTTTTATTTAAAGAAAATAAATCTTGAAGGCTTGAGCGGCTTGTTGGCGGAGGAGGTGCTGTGCTGTTGCGTCTTGAATGTACCGAAGAACGTTGAATGTCTGAAATAGAGGAAAATGTCTTTGGCCAGTAAATGCTGTTTATGACAGCTGACTAAACTTAGTGATATTTAAATCCTGTGGTGAAAGAAGAGAGAACCTGGCTAGCTAACCTATCAACACCACTGCAGTATAAGACTGCTTACTTCTAAGAAGTCTTAACAGTGATTTAAGTTCTTACGTAACTTTTGAGTTCTTCCGTGAAGTCCAACTCAATGAAGAAGACATCAGTGAATGTGGATTGGACTCCAAAATGAATTGTCAACATTCCAGGAAAGTCATGTTGATGTTGACTGGAGCAGCAGACGACACAGGAGCAAGGTTGGTACTTCTAAATTTTCACGTTGGTAACATTGGAGTTGAACTCAAGAATGATGAGAAATTCAGGGATTATTTATTCAAAATTAACATGTGTTTGAATAGGTTAACACAGGCGGAGATCAGAGAAGTCATCCAAGTCAGATAAATCAGGAAGTTCGGGAATATACGATGATGCATTATCGCCATCTTGGAAAGTGTCTCTTCCCTCCAAATCAGGACAATAGAGAGGATCGTGAACGTATTCTCTCAACAGTTCACTAGCAGGTGGAGCAGGAATGAGCTGGATATTTCTCGGATTTTGGGGACAATGTGCCCATATCTCTTACAGCGGTTGCAACGTTTCCTTTTGACAGATTTTGATGAACGGCCAGAAGAAAGGTTAGTAGAAGCAGGAACCGTTACTTGCGGAGTTGGAGATACAGGCACAGATGGGGCTGCAGGTTTCAGTTCGATGACGACGAAACGACGGACGGTACGAGTAACTACTCGCTTGGTTGATGGAGTAGAAATAATAGTAACTACTCGCTTAGATGAGGTTGATGGAACAGTGATAATTTCTTTTGATTGAGGATCTGAAGGTTCAGTTTCCTCTTGCCCCTTTTCTTTTGAAATTTCATCGAACCTCTGCCGTAGGTCTGGTGCCTGAATGGTTGATTTTGTTTTTCTTGTACAGGCTCTTCATCCTCACTACTTGATGGAGACGGCAAACGAAAAGGATGAGGCCGTGCTGGAGGAACGACTTTGTACCGACGATCTGGCGGCATTATGACGGCGGTAAAGGAATTCCCTCCAGTGGGACTTGGCAAACCAAAGATTGATTTGTTGAAATGGATTCAGCAGTCAGTTGCCACGGTGACTGATGAATGGTCAGCCAGGCTGCCTGGACACTGTCCAAAGGCAGTGTATAGCTTGCCAATTTATCCATGTGAACTATTCTTGTCAGTTCTGAACTGTGACAAAATTGAATTGCTGCGACACAATCATTCAAAATTTTGACAATTTTGTAGGGACCTTCCCAAGGTGAGTTTAACTTAAATGATTTCCCTTTAATTTTTTTTCTGTTGTAGAACCAAACAAGCTGTCCAACTTGAAATGGAGCTACTGTAGCATGGAGATCATAGTGCCGTTTCATCCGGAGTGCTGAATCTTGTAAATTTTGACGAACTTGATCATGAATTTTGTTGAGAGTTTGACGAAGCCAGAACGGATAATGATCAGGATTAATTTCTTGATTACCAGTCGGAGGAAGTCCACGTTTCAAATCCAAAGGTGTGCGAATAGGAGCTCCAAAGATAACTTCATAGGGCGAAAACTTTATTGAGGTGTGTGGTAAACTTCTATATGCTTGACAGATCAGAGGCAGTGTGTTAGGCCAATTTTTCTTCTCCTTTTCAATCACGATCGCTATGTGCTCTTTCAGAGTTCTCACCCACTTCTCAGCTTTGCCATTGGCTGCAGGATGATCTATGGAAATGTTACTGGATTGAATTCCGTAGATGGTACGAATTTAATGCATCAACTGAGAAGTGAAACACCATTCTTGATCAGACAAAATGGCCATGGGTGAACCAAAAACAGAAAAGACATCTGTGACCAAAACTTGTGCAATTTCAGCAGAAGATTTTGTTTTCAGAGGAATGGCAAAAGGCCAACCAGAAAATGCTTCAACAGCAACCAAAACGGAGGTATACCCTTCTTTTGATGGCGGGTTGATGGGGCCACAAATATCTACATGCCATTTTCCATGTAACACACCTTCCCTTAAAAATTTGAGTGGAATTTTTGGCCTCTTGTAAACTTGAACTTTGCACATTTTTCACACTGTGAAATAATGCCATTGACATCTTCTTGCATACCAGGCCAATAAAAGATCTTCTGTAGTGACTGGTAAGTTTTGAGTGCAGCAAAGTTATTTCCTGTAGCTGAATTTTCATGGTGTTCAATGATGAATTTACGGATGAATTTTGATGGTAAAATGAGCTGATACGTTTCCAACTCAATGTATCCAGAGGGATGTTCATATCTTCTGTAAAGCAAACCATTGTGGACAACAAGAGACTTAAATTGTAGCCACAATGATCTGGTTTTCGGACTACAGCCTACAATTTCTTGAAAATCAGGTCTTTTGTTTTCTTCGACTGCCATGATGATAGGCATCAAATTAGGATCCAGGAGCTGTGCTTTTCTCATTTCAGTAGGACTGCATTCAGGATCAGGTTGAACAGAAATCCCACAGACTGAAATATTTTCTGAAGTGATGGAATGTTCTTGAAATTCTAATTTGGTACATTTCTTGCAGTCTGATGAACAGGGTCTTGATGGTCTACGAGAAAGGGCATCTGCTTCCGCATTTTCACTGCCCTTAATGTAGATGACATCAAACTTTTAAGGAGCTAAACGACTGAGCCACCTTGCTATGAGTCCAGTTGGTTGTTTAAAATTTCTCAACCACTGTAGAGTAGAATGGTCTGTCTTAACAATGAAAGGAACTCCAGCAAGATAGTGATGGAAATTTTCTATTGATTCAACCAAAGCCAAAAGTTCACGGTGAGTAACACAATAATTTCTTTGAGCTGCATTTAGACTCTTAGACCAGTATGCCAAAACAACTTCTTTACCATCTTGTTCTTGTTTGAGAACAGATCCAATCCCTGTAAGACTGGCATCACAGTAAAGAATGAACTTGCCTTTTGCAATGTCTGGTGAGCCAAGGAAAGGTGCTGAGGTCAAAAGTTTCTTGAGTTCATTAAAACTCTTCTCACATGACTCATCCCAAACAAAAGGTTTGTCCTTATGAAGTAAAGTATACAAAGGAGAGGCAATTGTAGCCATGTGTGGAATGAACTTAGAATAATAACCAATCATTCCTAACCAAGTTCGAACTTCTTTGGCATCTTTAGGAGTCGGCCAGCTGGTAATTTTGTCAACTTTCTTGGATGTTGTTCCAATGCCAGAGTGAGACAAGGCATGGCCCAAATACTCAACAGAGTCCTGGAAGATGAAGCACTTCTTTGCTTTTAAGAAGAAACCTGAAGCTCGAATGCGATTAAAGAGAGCTTCCAGACGCTGCAACATCTCTTCAAAAGTATGACCAGCAATACAAATGTCATCCAGGTAAACACAGCTGTTAGGTCCGACATCATTGTCAGGATTTGGATTTGTGCCTTTTCTCATTATCCTGTCAGTGACTTGTTGAAATATTCCAGGTGCAGCAGATAAACCAAAACTTAATCTAGTCCACTCTAGATGTCGAGCAGGAAGACCCAAATCTTCAGGAAGAATAACTGCTGTTTTTGGAATGTCACTTTCATGGATTAAAAGGTTATGGTAACCGTGAGCCAAATCAAAGGTATGGTAGATCTTGTGTCCAGCTAATTTCTGAATTAACTCTGCGGTGAGAGGTATTGGAATGGCAGGTACTTTGGTGATGTGGTTCAGAGCTCGATAACCTATACATACTCTCACTTCCCCTGTCTTTTTAGGGACACAAAGAATACGTGAAGCGCATTGAGATTGGCTGGGTCGTACAGCACCGCATTCCAGATACTTCAGAAAAGTTTCATAGACAGCTTGACGGTAATGAAGTGGAATGGGTCTAGCTTGCATCTTAATAGGCGGATGGTCACCGGTGTCGATTGTGAACTTGACCCAAGGGCAACAACCAAACGTTGTGTTATCCTTTGCAAACACATCATGGTGCTTCCTTAAAAGATCTTCTACCTTTTTGAACTCTTCTGAATTTAGATTTTTGCACCTTTTAACAAGATCTTGAAGATCAGCTGGCAATGGATTTTCTGAAGGGAGTGGAGACGAATCAGGAATTTTGTAGTCAACTTCAATATTGAAAACACATCTGTTGAGATCAGGATTTTCTGTAGAATTTTGAACTGTTGATCTGTGGACTCTTGTCGGGCCTTCTTGAGGTAATTCATACTATTTAATTTCATTGATAGGTTGATTGTTATCAGTTGGATCAAGGAAATAGGTTTCTGCTACAACTGTGAATTTTGAAATTTTTACATGATGATCACTTGCGTTAAATATGTGCAGTTCCAGGGGAGCGGAGATGCAGGGAGTCACTCCAGTCATCACCATGACATCAGGATCAAGGGATGCGATGTGGGTTGTCACTGGACGGGATACCAATCCAAGTTTGAGAGCTTTCTCTTCGTCTGGCGGCAATAGCTGTGATTTGTAGCATTATTTATGGAATCTTTGTTTTTATTATTTTTGTTAGTGTGCACACTCGATTCCATTTGGGTAATTTTACCTTTTTGTGCTACATCAGCTTTAAGAATTGTTTGGATTTTGATATCAGCCATTGGAGCCAGAGTCAGATATATATGAGCCCTTGCCACATAATACACAAGACCAGCTTGGAACTTACCAACACTTGGCGAGTGTACCATGGTGCAAGGGACTTCGTGAGGCTCATCTAACAGCTCCTGTGGAGACAACCTTCTGATGGTGAGTTTGCGTCTTGCACTTTTAACTGCTACATCAAAATAATCCAAAAAGTCGTTGCCAAGCAGACAATCATCTTCAATATCTCCTTCATATGTAGGAAACTGTAATTTCAGTCGACTAAAGTTGAAATCCATTAATTTTGGTCCGTACAATTTTCCTGTTCCAGGTGTTACTCCCTTTACTCGTAATTTTGAAAGAGGCAAAGATGATCCAAGACGTCCTATTTTAACAATTGTAATTACAGCTCCGGAATCAACTACTGAATTACAATTTAAACTATTAATAGTGCATTTCACCATGGGACTCCCAGGTGTTGGAAAATCTTGTGGTCCAAAGGGAACATTTGCTGAGGTCTTGACCACACTAGACGCAGCTACCTCTAGTTTCCCTGTTTGAAGTTTCCAATTCCATTGCCATTACCAGTGCCATTGCCATTGTTGTTACCATTGTTGTTGCCATTCGTGTTACCAGTGGGTGGAGCTGGTGGTGTCATGCACTGCCTGAGCAAAGCTTGCACATTATTGGCTGCAGGCTGATTTTGCCACGAGAGACCAGCGTGGTAAAACTGGGGTGGATATAGTGGAAAACCAGTTCCCTGTTGCTGATTTCGCTGGTTTTGCGAGCTGAACCAGCAATCTTGAGGTGAGTGTCCACGTCTGCCACACGTACAAGGCTGGCTGTTGTTGTTGTACCAGCTGTTGTTATTATTCCAGCCACCTCTACCACCACGACTTCCACGACCACGAAAACCACGGCCGCGACCTCGGCCACGTCCAGGATAGTCGCTTCCACACGGCTGTCCAGTGGAAGTAGACGGAGTGGAACCAGAACTGGAGCCATTGCCATTGGAGTTGTTGGAGGTGGACGGAAACACCATCTGAACTTTGGCTGACGATTCCTCCTTTTCTTCCTCCTTATCAACTCTAGCTTGGCGAACACGCTTGGCAGGAGTTTTCCCAGTCAAGGATAAGATGGTGCTGCTTTGAATGGCTGCGTCAATTGCTGCCATGAGACTCGGAAAAGTCTGAAAAGCTAGGGAAGCCCCTGTAGCTTCAGACTTGAGGCCCTGTATGAAAGCTTGAGCTTTCAGCTGAGTGAGATCACTGAGAGGCATGGTCGGGTAAGCCAAGGTTGCTTTTGTCTCAACTCGTCTGCCGAAATCCTGCAAACTCTCATCATCTTCTTGTTTCAGAGTTTGGAATTGGTTGAGACATTCCCAGATCGTCACAGTCTGTCCATATGTCCGTTTGAGGGCTTCATTAAGGACATCGTAAGAAGCATTCTCACGCAGATGAGGCATGCACTGGAGAATTTCTACAGCCTTTCCCGTCTGTGCATTGAGCAGCTCATCTCTCTTGCGCTCATTCGACCAACCATTATTACGAGCCACATTATTGAATTGGGCCTCGTAAATGTGATAATCATAGCTTCCATCAAAAGTCTTGAGCTTCATGACTTAATTAGTTTGAGGTCTACTCGTAGTGAGTTGTTCCTCTTCGAAAGTCTCATTTGTGCTAAAGTTGCTCATTTGTTGCATATTCTCAACTAAAGCACCAAATGTAGACTGTATGGAAGACTGAAGTGTTTGCTGGAGCCTATCCGCAATCATTTGGATGGCTTCTACAGCAATCACACTTCCAGAGCCACTGAGACCTTGATCAGTCTCGTGACCGGGGCCTTGACGCTCAGCCCTGCCTGCATTGGCTGCCGATCCTTGGCCGTCATTGTCTCGCGACCCTTGGTCAACAGACCCTTGGTCGTCGAAACCTTGAACAAGCCCTTGATCATGCTCACCGAGAGGCCTTACATAGCGTCCTTGCCCACCGGAACGAGAAGATCCTTGTCGCCTTCGGTTGCTCATAATGGCTAAATAAATAACTTACTTCCAATAAAGTTGTTTATTTAGTTGGTTGGTCAGGCGTGAAGAGAGGTCACAACCCGGGAGAAAGCCGAATCGTCGCCAGGGGGTGCCAGAAGTCAAGTGCCGGAAGTCAAGATAGGGGAATGCCGTGTCGAAAGCCGGGAATCAGGATAATCAGGAACGGTTTCTTTACACCTTCACTTCTTCTCTCCCTTTCCGAATTACCGCTGCCACCACTTTTATGTTGGCGGGAATTGGGAAATGAGGAGGAGGCAAGGAGAGGTTTTCAGAGAGATGTATTCAGGACAACAGTCAGAGATACACTGAACTCTTGGTGTGGATGGATCTATCACTAGGATACAATTGTAGTCTAGGGAGCATGCGCGGGGGAGCAGGTAGTGATGGCATTATTAATACCAACTTCACAACAATATTCCATTAAAAGGAAATTCAATTTAGGTCCAATATTCAAAATATAACAAAATCAATATTACTAAACAAGATCTAATTGAAAAAAAGGCAGCATCATACACTGCGTTGAAATACACAGATTTGAAGAAAAGGAAAAATTGATCCAACAACATAGCTCCAACTCCATGCATCTATGTTGCTAATATATTGTAAGTAAATTCTTAATGCACCATATTACTCCATTACTACCATGCTCTCATAATGTTGCTAATCAATCATTGCTCATCATTCATCTCTAATTTCTCACTCATTGTGATTCTCTACATCTATATGCGTAATCAATACATGAAGTCATCGAACTTACTGAATAGCAAATATAGCTGCATAAGTCAACTGTATTTCCCATTCAATAAATTCAATGACATCATGTTTTGAATACACATATAAATGTACAGAATCAAAATGGGTGAAAAAATGAGCGATGAATGACGACTTAAGACCAACATTATGGCAGAACCTTTACATATGCACTACATATATTATACATTTTTTTTCTTCCAGCATTCATTATCCAGGTGATAAACTGAATAAATTATTCAAAGATCAGAACCCTGACTTGGTGAAAATAGTAACAAAGTAAGTGTACTTATTAAATTTATTCTAATCAGAGGTAACTACCTAACTTTACAAAGATGGGTGGCTCAGAGGGAAAGGCTGAGGCGATGTCTGTAACACTTGCTTGTGTTTACTTTGGAGGGGTTTCGTAAAAGTTTCGCTGACGGGATATGCACAGTTTCACTCTCTGAAGTGTACGTCCCGTCCGCGACAATTTTACCAAACCCCAACAACTTGACCATAAAGGTCCTCAGGTCGCTACTATTGTTAGGCACTGTTACGGCTGATGTTACAGACATAACCTCAGCCTTTACCCCTGAATCACCCATCTCTGTATAGTTAGGTAGTTATCTCTGTTCTAATAGAACGTATTTTCGTTTTCACAAAATTTTCTTCACTATTTTTAATTTTACTATTTGCATTGATTTCCTAGGCACACACCAACAAATAAAAGTGCCTTCATCACATTTCAATCCATTGAGTCAGCAATAAATGCTTTCATGGTACAACTTATAAAATGCATTACTTTTAATTAGTAACAAATCATGTTATCACAATGTTAAAATTATCATTTCTCTTCCTTTAGAAAATGCATAATGTGGAAACACCAGATTGGCAGAAGATGTACATCAGCTTTGCTAAACTCCCACTACATTAATATGTTTCATTAGGTAAACATTTGTTTTACCAGTTAAATGTACATTATCACTTTTGTATTATTACATATAATTTTCTTTTTCATTATTATTGATACAAAAATGTATATTTTCATTTAAACAAATCTAATGTATTGTAGTATTGTCGCTATAACCTAACCAGGTTACACCCAAAACAAGCAGAAGGCTCTCCGCAGCACGGCCACCGGTGATCACTGTTGGTAGCGACATCCCCATATACATGCAGCCAGAACCGAACAATAGTTTTGTTTTACGATCGCCTTTGTTCTTCCTGTTGTTTTGCCAATCACCCAATAAAAGGGGCGCGAGCTTTGAGCTCGTCGCCAGTCTTCCCTCAGGTGAACTACGACTCACACTGATATCGGCTCCCCACAGAACCCTCAATACAACATTGGTGGCAGCGGTGGGATAGGAGAAAAGGAAGGGCTTAGAACCGGCGAGACCTGCTAGAGTCAAACGCCCGGGATCTGCGAGACCTCTTAGTGTCAGACGCGGAAGGTAAGAAAGGCTAGAGCCTCACGAGACCAATTAGAGTCACACGTGAGACTAGTATAGGAAAGGATCGGCGAGACCCTCTGGTGTCACACGCTGAATTTAGGAAAACCGGTGAGACCTTAATAGCGTCACACACTGGTCAGACAGGGACTCGCTCAGACCTTCTAAGTGTCATATAGCGAGGCTAAGAGGTAGACAAAAGTTTGGTAGGAGGAGTAGTATGCAAAGTAGCGTATCTGAGCATTGCGATTCTCCTATACAAACAAGTACAGTCGGAGCCGAAAGAAGCTCAGACACAGTAGAATGGACGCTGAAACCGACACAGACGATCTCAGCATCAACCAGAGCGAGGCGGAGTCCGAGCACGACCAGCCTGGGCTCCCACCCGTCCAGCCAGAGGTCGCCAACGTCGTCAACGTCGGACAGGCTGCGCCCAACATGCCGCACATCTTCAACAACATACGAGCAAGAGGACGAGGGCGTGGCGTGGCCGAGGACGTGGACGAGGACGCGGAGCAGGGCGACTCGTGGAGTATGTCATACAGGAGCATCCTATAGCTGAGCTTCGAGGCGTCGGACGAGGACGAGGAGGAAGGCCTCCACGACGTCTTCTTGAAGAAGGACAGGATGAACAGGCACAACAAGTCCCGAGGCCACTACAGGCGCCGCTGAACGAAAATAGAGTCCAGCATCCCAGAGTGCAGCACCCAGGAGACCAGCAGCACCAACGGCAGCAAGAAGATCAAGAACGCCAGCAGTATGAAAACCTAGACGAGGAAGATCAGTGGGAAGAAATGGACGTGGAAGAACCGCCAGAAACAGCAGTTAATCGGCATCCAAATCGGGGATGGATGCGGGAAGGCCGTCAGCCGGGTCATAGGAGGCCACTTCACGACTATGATGGACGCCACCAAGAATACTACGACGGAGAGGCGGATGATGAGCAGGAAGAGAGACAGGATCATCCTGCCACGAACCACTTCTTCATGAAACTGCTGGAGAAGATGAACAAGCCTAAAAAGTATAATGAGGCTCCAAAGTATGACGGAGAGGCTGACTACTCCGTGTACCAACTGCAGTTCCAAACAGTAGCGGAAGCAAATGATTGGGATGATAAAGATAAAAAGACAGCGTTGGTACAGGCGTTAACAGGAAACGCCACTCATGTTGTAGCAAATGTACAGCATCAGGAAGTGCCAATAACATTTAAAAGTCTGGATGAGGCGCTTGTCAAAACTTTCAGCAAGACGGCCTCAATGTGGGAGCGAAAGAAGGATTTTAACACTCTCACACAAGAGAAAGATCAGTCCATTCGGCAATTCGCCAGACAAGTGGAACGATTGGGACGATCCTACCTTCGAAACATGAAGGAAGCGGACATCCAGGAAGCCTTAGTGGAGAGGTTCATTAAGGGCCTTGCTGACAGAAAGGCGGCAGCACATCTAGCTTTTGCCGCCTAACCCACCCTGGATGAAGCCATGAAAACGCTTAACAGAGGCCTTAGCCTTGAAATAGACGAACCTCCAACTAAGAGAGTTCGTGTGGCGAGGGCAGAAGAGGATGAAGAGGAGACGGAGGGGAAAACCAAGCATAAAGACGACAGAGTCAACATGGTGTTTCCCTCCGAACCTTCCACGAGTGCCCAGCAGGACGCGAACGTCTCCACACAGCGAGGTCGCGGTCGGGGACCTGGCCGCGGCAGAGGAGGCAGAGGCTTCAGCAGAGGCCGAGGCAGATTTTCGGGAGGCTTCGATAACCCCGATAGAAACATGACATGTCGGTACTGTGGCAGGTTAGGTCACAGAATGGCTAATTGTAGAGACATTGCTAGAGACAATCGACAGTCCACTTGTCATAAATGTGGAAAAGTGGGACATATTATGAGGGATTGTAAGAGTAATAAAAATAAAGAGGTCTTTTCAATGCCAAACATACCACCAGATTTGTATAAAGCAACTATTCGCTCCGCCAAGCTGACTCGCGCACGCCTGGTGGCGGCCGTCCGAACTAGCGAGTGGTAGACGCGCCGGTCGGCTCCTTCAGGCTCCCCTTGTGTTTTCGGCTTGTTGTTAGGCGAAATCATGGAATCAGAAGCTAAACGAAGTAAACGCGTGACGAAAATGTGTTGTGTGCCCCAGTGTGATAATAAAGCAACAGGAAATTTGAGTTTCCATAAGTTTCCTGACGATCCGAAGCTGAAGAAATCATGGGAAGTGGCCTTACGAATGGGCAAGCCGGCATCGGAGGCTATGCGTGTTTGCGGTTCTCATTTTCTCTCAATTGATTACTTTCCTGGAGGTATGTGATTCAAAGACTCCTCTTTATATGCTTTCCTTACTAATTTTCTGATCTAGAAATGCATACGTTTCTATGCCTTGTTTACGTGATGTTACGTGTTGCAGCGGAAGGCAAGAAAGTGAAACGTCTCAAACTCTCAGTCATTCCGTCCCAAAATCTCCCAGTCAGACAACATGACAAGGTTTTAGATGTTGAGGCCCAGAACAAGCAAGAGGAGAGGTTCCAGAGGAGAGAGAAAAGAGCAGCTGCAGCTGTGCAGTCATTACCATCTCGACCCAGTCATGTAGGAGAGAACACTGCACACAATGATGATATCCTGTAAGCAGTGTATATTTTTCTTATACTCTAGAATTAAAAATAGATGTTTGCTCTCGTTAACAAAATGTTATTGTTTTTGTTTGTGTAGAGAAAATGGACCAAGTAATAATATTGCAGAAGCAGAAGTTAATGAAGAGACTGCGTTCCAAGATGTATCTTGCCAGACAAATTTTGTATGTGATTGTGAAAGTAAAGAGAAGACAAAGTCTCTAACAGTTGTTGATCTTTTGTCTGATAAGGAAAAATTGAAGAACTTTACCGGAATACATTCTTTTGAATTACTTGAAGGCTTAGTAACTTGTGTAAGTGATCTGCATGGTGCCAATAAGGACAGAAAAGATATGTGCTTGAGAGATAGAATCATTCTGGTATTTATTAAACTAAAGCTGAATCTGTCATTTACTTCTTTATCAATATTGTAAGGAGTCTGTCGACAAACTTGTTCAAATTATTTTAGAGAGCTGGTGCCTCTTTTGCGCACTGTGCTAGAAACTATGATTCCATGGCCTGGGCATGAGAGTAGTGCGTTATGGAGAGGCAACGAAAGCCCCGCCCGGGGTGACTTTCCCTAATATTTTTACGATTTTCTCTAAAATGCGACGAAATATTGAGAAACCGACTTTTCCATTCGAAAGAGGAGGTTCGAAACCATGACCCTTCAAATTTTGGTCGACCTCCGTGACGTCTAAGTTTGAATATTGCCCGCCTTCCCTCGCGCCGCCCGGATTCGGCGAGGTGCCGAGCAGATTCCGTGGGCCCGCTGCAAGTGCCAAAGAACGTTCTTTCACGAAATCGAAAGAAACCTTATTTTATCGCCGAAATGCGACGTATTACGCTTGGTAGTGCCGACTTATAACTTTTTGAGACATTTTGGACCCTTCCGGCGCGCTATAAGTGTAATTTATCGTATAGTGGTCGTCCTAACCTGATCAGGTTAGGCCGCTCCATCCCAGCACCTGTGCTCGGCCAGCAGCAGCTGAACATTTGTATTTGTTTGCAGTTAAAGCGGAAGGTACGTGACTTTGAGAGTAGCAGAGATGAATTTATGCAACATTATTTCGCTGAAAAGTGATTTACTTCGAACTGTTATTGTGATTTTAACTCCAAAATGAGTAAAGAAACTTCCGAACCGGTAGGCTCGTCTCATACCTTTGTTTTGCTTTGCTTGCAGTTTACTCTTGAGAAATTATGGACGAGGAAGACGATGGCAACACTCTTAATGAGCAGGAGGAAGCAGGAGTCGACGATGGAAACATTCTTGATGAGCAAGATAGTGTTTTTGACTTATCAAATCGTGTTGACAATGTCAGTAGTGACGCCTTACTGGACACCAGCAGAGAAGAGAGTTTTCATGAGTTTGTGCCCCCGAGCCCAGGTGGTGTATCAACTCCTATGAGTAATTTAAGAAGAAGCAGCAGGACTAGAAACGTGCAGAATACAAATGTTGTAGAATCAAGTTCCACACAAAGAAAAAACCCAAGGCAAAGTAAATCTCAGGCTGGGCGGCTGAAGTGTCCCAAGTGTCCTAACTCATTTGCAAACAAAAAGACATTGGACAGTCATCTTCGAGGTCATTTAATGACAGGTATGAGCACATTATTATTATTATTACTGTTATTATCATCAATATTATTGCATAATTTTAATGTGTTAATTTTTAAACATATATATTCTTTTAGGTGTTACCTCCAGGCTACCAATAGCTTCAAATCTGATACAGGCAATGCCTGTTTTGTTTGGTGCTGTTATTGTTGATATTCTAAAGGAAGAGATAGTAGGCGATCTTGATTCAAAAATTCATGAATATGCACAACAATTATCAGTTAATTTAAGTGACACTACAGGCACCCTTGAAGAATTATATGAATTCCTGGGTGACTGTTTCTACAAAATTTTAAGGAAGAAGAAAATTGTGTTCCCTGCTGGTGTGAAGTCAAATGTGCTACTAGGTACAAATGAATTGCTCTGTTCAAAAAGCTTCCGTGATAATGTGAAAGAGAAACTATTAGTTCTTCAGGATGTTAGTGAAGATGTTTTAAATGTTTTTGTTGGTGTATTCATATTTAACCTGTCCAAAAAAGTATTACTTCATAGTCTGAAATCAATGCGCATTGTAACAGAAGAAGAGGTTGAAGTGCGAATGAGATACAGCAAGGACAGAATTGAAAGTGAAGATTTTAGACAACTGGTGTTTCACATTGGAGGTGCGATTGTGAAAGGGTACTTATGGAAAGGGGAACAGTACAGTGATGGAAGTTCAGCTTGGGCATCTTTTGTGAGTGTCCTTAAAAATAATTTTGTCATGACGGACAATTCCAGTCAGTGTTCCGAATCCATTCGTCACTTTACTGAAGCCAGGGACAGGGGTGGTCTCACCTATATTTATACTCGTGCCTTTGACTTTTTTCTTATTATGTTTGACAAAATTATGCAGTGTGAATGTGAAGATGGTTCCTTGCCCCCTGATATTATTGATAAGAATGTTCTGTCTGATGAGGTAATTTTGTGTTTATGGGATGTACTTGTGGAAAATGAGTTAAGTTCAGATGATGCTCTAGATTTACTTATGCAAATGTGTACAACAGCAGTTCGAATTGTCATGAAGGGAATAATGAAGAGACGAATTAATGACCATCTTAAAAAGTCATATGCATCCATTGCTTTAAGATCTCGGCTTGCCAGTAGGGATGTGTCATAAATGATAAATATGACAGTTATCCTTTTTTGATGTTGGTGCTATCTGGTGCTATATATCCGTAATTTAAGTATAATTAAAATGCTTGTATCCAAAGGACAGTGAATGTTTCATAATATATATTTATTATTTATGTATTGTATTGCAAGGCATTGAACAATAAAATTTGACAAACAACACACATTGTAAATTATTTGGTGTAAATATTCCCATCATTGTAATAGTAACATGCACAAAACTCTATTTTACACACTAGGAATGATACAAAAATATGCATAGAACAATTTCTACTGTTAACAGGAACATCATTTACTTCAACCACTTAAATTATTTTTAAAGGACCAGATTAAATTCAAATTTTGGCTACTTCCTCTTCTTGCTATTCCTTGGCCTTTTGGGGAGGGGTTCATCAGATATTGCCATACCAGACGCCAAACTCTCTGTGTTACCACTTAATAATTTTGAACCCATTTCTCTCATTTGAGCAGTTGCATCCCTTTTGTTACCAAACTGGAAAGCATTTGGGTTTCTGCTACCCCCTCGACCCATGCTTTGAAGACTAAAGTGCTGCTCGAGGGGATCCTGTGAAAAAACTCTGGCGTTAATGAACTTTGCTGGCTCTTCCAGCTGCAACAGAAACCGTATTGCCCCAGCAATGGCATGAATGCTTCTCTTAATACCAGTCACTGTCTGCCAACATAAAGTCATCTTGTCTTTCTGCTTTCTTGAGAGGGGCAAAGCTTCCACTTCATCTTTCCAATCCTGGAGATATTTTAAAAAACTTTTTCCTTCCTGCAACTCATGGCCTGGAAGTGGAACACCAAGCCAAGCAAAGCGGACATCATTCACATCACGGTATGGTGCTAGATTTTTATTTTTAATGCGGATGTGATGCTCAGCATAAGCACCATTCAAAGTATCAAAAAATTTGTTACAATACCTAATGAATCTCACAGTTTCAGTTGTCCCAGGCCACTTTTGGTCTTCAATATCGAGAGCAACAGTGTCACTTAAAACCTGAGCCGCATATCTGACTCTCATGCAAGAAAAGGGATTAGGAAACACATTTTGAGCGTTTAGCTTGAATGATTTCCTAAAGTTACAGTCTTTGAAGGTCATGTATAAGCGAACAATTGTCTTCCACACTATTTTTTCACCATTGATCTGCAAACACCGTGTCTTCTTTTCACCCTCTCCTGAATTGTAGAAGCAGTTACGGATAGTTTTTAAAAGGTGGCACACATCTGCAATGAGGAAGAGCGGCCTCCCTTCAGGAGAGCAAAAATTATAAGTGTCAAAAACAACTCCTGACTTCAGTTTTGTAAGAGGCTGGTGCATATTCAGAAATGCTCTGTTGTTGGGTGCGTGATCACAAACAAATGAAAGAACTTTCACACCAGCTCTCTCAAGTTTTGAAATTACTTGCCACGCTCTCACATACAACATGTCACCAGTAAGACTTAGCATTGGATATGAAGCAACAACAAATTTTACATCAGACGCTACACCTTTCACTAAGAATGCGAGCATTGTTTTTGCTAACTGAAGTTCTGTCTTTTCACTTTTGCCAGTAAATAAATGCTCCACATGGGATTCAAAATTTTGTAATTCTTTTTCTACCTCATCAAGATGAGAATATCCAACAAGGGTGCCATCAGACTGTCTGTAGACCAAATTTTTTGAAATATACATCTCATCACACAATAAATTATGGTACTTTTGGTAGCTTTTGTTCAACTTCTTCACTTTTTCACAAACAATCTTCAGAATTCCATCGGACACACCCTCTTGAGGTCTAAAAGAATGGGAGTAGTCAAACAGAGTGCGTTCAGAGGGAAGAGCTATTGCACCAGTGTCTCTAAGTGCAGCATATCCAGATTTTCCTGCCTTGTCTCTCACAAAGAGAGCGAACCGAATCATAGTAGGATGCCATCTATGAGAGCGAACATCCTTTAGTTTACTTCTAGCCATTTGCTCCTTCATAAACAGTTTTTGAACATCACTTAAGCTACTTGACTCTAAAATTTGTTGAAAATCATCACTTAACTCTTTATCTATATCAACTCCCTCTTTATCCAACACATCTTGCACTCTCTTCTCTAAGTATGAAATTTTCTTGTCTCTTTTCCTAATGGCATCAGCTTGAAGGCTCAGCTTTAGAAGGGCTTGTGAATGAGTGAGTTGATCATTTCTTGTAGAAGGAGCAGGGGCACCAGCACCTTCAGTTAATACTTTCCTATTCAAACTCATTTCAACATTTTTGCAAGAAGAGCACTTACTCATTTTCTTTTTCAGCAACCATTCACAGTGATTACTTCTGCAAGTTTCAGCAAAAGAATCATCACAAACATATTTGTCAACTGAAGCATTTGGTATACAAGACCAAAACTTTCTTTTACTATCACTATTAACACCAACACAAGTATGAAAATCCATCAACACATTTAAAATTTTCAATCCCTTATCACAAAAGTCTTTCACACTTGCCTCACCATTTGACAACAGTGAAGGCACTGGAAAATTGACTAAAACTTTTCTACTTATTACTGTACCACTCTGTATGAATACTGAAACATTCCCATTATAAAATAATACTATTTCTTTCAGTACAGATTTAGGAGTAAAAGGTGACAAAAATAGTAGATGAAAACCAATTTTATCAGCTACAGATAACCAGTCTCTGGGAAGGATAGCTTTAAATCTATTTAAAGCCTCCAAAAGAACATTATTAGGTGGTGTTTCATTGCCCTCAGAGGTCAAGTTCTCCAGTGGGTTTACTGCTCCTAATGTTATGGAAAAATCCATCACAGCTGACTTCGAGACTGTGCTACTTTTTGATGTATTTGATGCAGCTGAAGACGGTCTTGATTCCATAGCACTTGATGGTCTATCACATATGGGAGAATCCGCTGTAAAACTGAATGACGAGGAAGGTCTTGATTCTGATGACGATGGAGGTCTTGAGTTAATGTCAGTGGGAGGCAAACTATCCGATACAGATGATGACCTTGAATCATTGGAAGATACAGCAGATGATTCTGTTGTACAAGATGATGTAGACGTGTTGTCCACATCAGAGGAATCAATGGCATTTTCCTAAGACAAATACAACAAATTATTAAATTAATTACAAATGCGAAGACACTGACATTCAAAATAATTTATTTAAAATATCGAATAATTTACCATTTCTGTTTCATTACTTTGCAGAATAAGATTATTTGACTCTGGTATGTGACATTCAAAGTACTCTGCCCGCACCTGAAATGAAAAACAAAACAAAAAAATTGAGAAACACATGTACAACATTTAACAAGCAGGCAAAATTTTGCACTGCGAAAAGTCCTATTTTTAAGGTATTACTCCCAACTAACATCATCATCCGAAAAAAGGCAGTCAACGAGGTCCGGATCATTTACTCCCAGAACTGCTTGCTTATATTTGCCTCGCTGTTTGGGACGTTTCACGCGTTTTCTAGCCGACACTTTTCTGGCTCCTCCTCGAGGCTTAGGCGCAGGTTTTGGCTTGTCATTGTCCTTATCTTTCTCCATAATTTCTCGAGAGTAAACTGCAAGCAAAGCAAAACAAAGGTATGAGACGAGCCTACCGGTTCGGAAGTTTCTTTACTCATTTTGGAGTTAAAATCACAATAACAGTTCGAAGTAAATCACTTTTCAGCGAAATAATGTTGCATAAATTCATCTCTGCTACTCTCAAAGTCACGTACCTTCCGCTTTAACTGCAAACAAACACAAATGTTCAGCTGCTGCTGGCCGAGCACAGGTGCTGGGATGGAGCGGCCTAACCTGATCAGGTTAGGACGACCACTATACGATAAATTACACTTATAGCGCGCCGGAAGGGTCCAAAATGTCTCAAAAAGTTATAAGTCGGCACTACCAAGCGTAATACGTCGCATTTCGGCGATAAAATAAGGTTTCTTTCGATTTCGTGAAAGAACGTTCTTTGGCACTTGCAGCGGGCCCACGGAATCTGCTCGGCACCTCGCCGAATCCGGGCGGCGCGAGGGAAGGCGGGCAATATTCAAACTTAGACGTCACGGAGGTCGACCAAAATTTGAAGGGTCATGGTTTCGAACCTCCTCTTTCGAATGGAAAAGTCGGTTTCTCAATATTTCGTCGCATTTTAGAGAAAATCGTAAAAATATTAGGGAAAGTCACCCCGGGCGGGGCTTTCGTTGCCTCTCCATAACGCACTACTCTCATGGCCTGGGCATGAAACCATAAGATGTAATATGCCAATAGCTTCTAGAAATCACAGGAATACAAGAATAGTTTTTGGCTGTGCTGAGACTCCAATTGAGAAATCTAAGTGTTTAAAGTGAAGAATATTAACTTGCTCAAACTATAAGGGTAGGCAAACTGCTAAATTTGATGTGGGTGTTGCCCCATCAGGATTAGTAACACATATTAGTCAGGCTTATGGAGGAAGAGCTTCTGACAAACTTATTGTTAATGACAGTGGAATTTTAGACAAATTAATCTACAATGATGCTGTAATGACAGACAAAGGATTCAAGATTGAACAAGAGTGCCTACTGGTTAGTACATATTTGATTTTAGAGTTGTGTTTCCTATTGTATATCGTTTACCTTTTCACCATTAATTTTATTTTTCCAGAGAAACCTAATACTCCATAGACCCCCTTTCGTGTACCAAAAGAAGCAGATGATGAGAGCTGAAGCTCTGAAATGTGCAGAAATAGCGAGGGCAAGGGTGCATGTTGAGAGAGTAATTCAACGTTTGAGAGATTTTCAGTTTCTGTGTGATCCCATACCTTGGGAGTTTCTACCATTTCTTGATATTTTAATTATAGCAGCGGCCATGGAAAATTTGGGTCCCCCTGTGTTGAATGTAGACAAATTCATGTAAAAAATCATTTTGAAAAGAAAATATTGTTATTAGACTCCAGATACAAAATTTAATTTTTTATTGGCTGTATTAAGCAGCATTTAAAGTTGTTGAAGGTTAAACAAGTTTTCATTCACAGGAATAATACCTGCATGGTCTAGAATCTCTAATAAATTATATGAGAAAAGAAAAAAAACTGAACTAATAATTAGTCTTCTTCACTAAACTTGGCAAACATTCTGGGAAGCAACTCTCTAAAGTAGACTTTACAAATTCTTTCACACATTTCTAAAGTGAACTTCTCGTCAAAAATGACATGATCAATATAAATACTTGGTTTTACTTTCGGGTCTTGTTTTTCATCCTCAAATGATGAATAAATAGAAAACTCTGTTGATGGAAGTCCTGTTAGAAACATACCTAGTTGTACTATCAGTCTGAAAAGTTTTGTCCCTCGACTGCCAATAGCGATGGTCCCAGACAGCCTCGCACGGGTCCCCTCTCAGCGCGCCCTAGCAGACGAGCGGCTGCTGCCAGGCAAGATGGCGACCCTGTCTCCACCTCGCAATATTGACAGTCATTTTAAACTCAAGTATGTCGGAATCTATCTGTTTTATATGAAAATACCAAACGTATTGCTTGCAGAAAGCGATAGAAATCATTTGTGGCGCTGAGACTTATACCGATCGCAGGATGTAAAGAGATAAAAATCCGCATTAGGTTAGCCAGCCAGCTCCAAGACTTTCAGCGCTGTCATCGCAATTTCTCATTCCGCGCCATCACCGCGGAATTCAAACGGGTCGCATTGGTGACAAGCGTCGTATACAAGCCCCCTAATACTGATTAATTGGGTCGGAGGCCTGCCTACCAGGTGGCTGACGGACCCCGGGCACTTTTTGTACTATGCAACCCGCCCGCACCGCTCCATCCGGGACTGCATACCCATCAGGCGCTGGGGACCGGCTTCAGGCGCGGACGCTCCGCTCCGCCACTGTCGTTGCAGCCCCCGCCCCGAAAGGGCCCTCTCGCGGTTCGCGCGGTCTACGGTAGGGCGTTACAGGGGGGAGGTTCGCGGTTTCGCGGGGGTGATCCGCGAGTCCTCGCGGTTTCGCGGGGTCGATCCGCGAGTCCTCGCGGATTCGCGGGGTCGATCCGCGAGTCCTCGCGGTTTCGCGGGGGTGATCCGCGAGTCCTCGCGGAAAGCTCGCGGACCGCGGGTCCTGGCCGCGAGGGTAGCTCGCAGTCCGCGAAGGACTCGCGGAGGATCCGCGCTACGCGAGATACCCCCGCGGCAGGACCCGCGGTCCGCGAGCTTTCCGCGAGGACTCGCGGATCACCCCCGCGAAACCGCGAACCTCCCCCCTGTAACGCCCTACCGTAGACCGCGCGAACCGCGAGAGGGCCCTTTCGGGGTGGGGGCTGCAACGACAGTGGCGGAGCGGAGCGTCCGCGCCTGAAGCCGGTCCCCAGCGCCTGATGGGTATGCAGTCCCGGATGGAGCGGTGCGGGCGGGTTGCATAGTACAAAAAGTGCCCGGGGTCCGTCAGCCACCTGGTAGGCAGGCCTCCGACCCAATTAATCAGTATTAGGGGGCTTGTATACGACGCTTGTCACCAATGCGACCCGTTTGAATTCCGCGGTGATGGCGCGGAATGAGAAATTGCGATAACAGCGCTGAAAGTCTTGGAGCTGGCTGGCTAACCTAATGCGGATTTTTATCTCTTTACATCCTGCGATCGGTATAAGTCTCAGCGCCACAAATGATTTCTATCGCTTTCTGCAAGCAATATGTTTGGTATTTTCATATAAAACAGATAGATTCCGACATACTTGAGTTTAAAATGACCGTCAAAATTGCGAGGTGGAGACAGGGTCGCCATCTTGCCTGGCAGCAGCCGCTCGTCTGCTAGGGCGCGCTGAGAGGGGACCCGTGCGAGGCTGTCTGGGACCATCGCTATTGGCAGTCGAGGGACAAAACTTTTCAGACTGATAGTACCTGCCCATTCCATGGATTGTTTTGTTTCAGTTTTCCAGAAACATCTAACCCAGGCTAAGATAACCATGAGCATTACCATGGCCACGGCCTGCCATGGGCACTGCCCATGGACCAAACGGCCATTGTAAATTGCTCATGGGATTTTTTGGCTATGGCCAGCACAGCCCATGGACAGGCCATTGCCAGGGCAGCCCATGGACAGGCCATGGCCGGGGCAGCCCATGGGCAGGACATGGCCAGGAGAGGCTATGGACAGGTCGTGGCCAGAATAGCCCATGGACCAGCCATGGCCATGGCCTGCCTGTGCCTGCCATGGCCTCGTGTACCATAGGAATGTAAAGTGCGAAGTACGAGGTCACTTAGTAAGTTTCTTTTTAGGTCGGAGATAAGATCAGAGTATGTTCCAGGGGTGTAAAAATCCAGACAAGACCGATGCTGCTGTTTGTTTTTGCCTAACTAAAGCCGTTTCCGAGTAATGGGGCACCCAAAATTTCACATTTAGAGAAAAGTAAATAAGTTTGATTTTATAAGCGGAGGAAGCTACATACAAAGTTTCGCCAGAAAATTCCTATAAATACAGGTTTTATAGGCATTTAAATTATCATCCGGCCCATGACCTCGCCATGGCCACATGGCCATGACCACACTATGGCTATCTTTACCATGGCCATTGTCTACCCATGTTTATTCTACGACCATGGCCATTGTCTGCCTATGGTTATTCTACGACCATGGCCATGGTCTGACCATGGGCACGAGTGGCCATGGGCCGTTTTACCATGGCCACTGTCTGCCCATTGTGTGGCTATGGCCAATGGCCATGGGCCACGGATGGCCATGGACCGTTTTACCATGGCCAGTAGGATGGCCATGGTAATCGAGCAAGGGGCCATGGTAAATTCTTGGCCGTGGCTATGGCCACCATGGTTATCTTAGCCTGGGAAATTTTTCACAGCATTATTCTCAATAAGTTCTGTAGCTGTCAATCTCTTACCCTCCTTAGGAGACTTATTCTCATACAGGTCACTAGGATTACCATTTTTTATCTAACACAATGCCATCAAGACTGTAGCACAACCATGGAACCTCTGGTCTGATAAGTGACCATACTAACCACACATCCCTCTGCTTTTCCTCCATGTATAAATCCCTAGAGGGTGACTCACTTTGCAAACCATAAACTGTGTTCTCATTTCCACCAAAACTAGAACTGTAAAGGCTTTGGTATTTTGACTCCCAATCAGGCTTTTTATTTTCAAAATAAGTATGCAATGCATAGCAACGAGAACCTTATACTCTAATATCTCTATTGAACTGGTATGTTGGACTTTGACTCTGTTCTAATGTATCTAGACAAATCCTCACACTTTGGTCAATATTAACTACAACTTTCTCCTCATAAAATTTCCTTACACTACAATCACACTTTGCAAGTTCCTCACTTGTTAGGAGAGTAATTTTGTCAGCAATAGCAGGTGGCAGCTTCCGCTTTAGTAGATGCCGTATCTGAAGTTCTAATTCAGCTCTCCTGCTGGCCGCATCCACTTCACAAAAGGGTTCACTGTAAGACTGGCGCAATCCACTGAAGAACATACTGTATTCACTCAGGGGAGCAGCTGCACATCAACACAATAATAAACAGATATAGAATTCATTTCATTATACTTTATTCATTGCATACATAAAGAAAACGCTAATTCAAATTTCAACAACAACAAAAAAAAAAAGTGGCAAGCAAATCAAAAAATCTGAAGATGAAATTCATTTAAGGTAAAATTAAAAATAAAATTGCTCTCACAAGAATGAAAATAATAATTATAATAGTGAGACAATAGGAAATTCATTAAAAAAGGTAAGAAAAATATATCACAGAAACTTTAAAAAATATCACTTAATTGTAAAACTTGCATTTGGTCAGAATGTCAGCCCATTTCTTCCTTGTTTCTTCAGGAACTTGCACCTCTGCTCTCTTAATTTGCTTGAAATGGCACAACTCGGTAAGGCGGCATCCTTCTAGCAATGGCTTTCCAGAAGTCTTGAGTTTGCCCCACTGTTGCTCAAGATCAGTGCAGCTGACGTCTGACAGGTCTTCTTCAGCATGTCTGTCAAAAATTAAATTATTATTAACATTTTCACGGAACATAAATTGTCAAGAAAGTACACAGAATGAGAGGTTATCAGGAGCTTACCTGGTGAGCCACAACACAGTCGCGACGGCGTGTTTGCACTTCGACGAGAGTCCAGCAATACATGAACACTTCAGGGACGTTATTCTATTTCCCTCTTCAAGTTTCAGGTCAATTTCAACATCAATTTCGTGTGGCTTCCCCGAGGTTGCTGAAGTTTGAATAGCCAAGCCCTGGCTACGCAGCACAGTCCCCCTTCTTTTCTATCAGCCCCACACCCAAAAGCAAACCACTCTCATAATATGCCTCCCCTTCAACTACAGGCCTGCTGTACCCCTCTGTGATTTTATTAACTTTAAGGATTGACAACATTTTGACAAATTACCACAGTAAATTCAACCGGCACCAGCCTAACACGATAAACACGACGCCGAATGCCGAGCGGACCGGCCGGGGCCGTCTACCACTCGCTAGTTCGGGCGGCCGCCACCAGGCGTGCGCGAGTCAGCTTGGCGGAGCGAATGCAGTGGTTTATTAAAAATGGCAATTTCGGCTTTAATAACAAAAAGCCGCCTTATGTTCCTAAACCAGAAGAGGAGCAGGAAAACTAGAGTCAACCTCCAATGGCACGGTGGCAATGGAGGTTGAGAGTGAAAAGACTGATAAAATAAGTAATAGTCTTAATGTAAAACCACCGGTGATGTCTCCAGACAGACAAAAGTCAAAGGAAAAAGAATATTCCTTTCAGTTTGAGAATCATCTTGAGGTTCCTGACGTTCCTTGTTTTGTATGCACAACTGTAAATACAGCACCCATGATAGATTGTAAAATCTTGAGTGAGAATAAAAGTGGATGCATTGACACTGCAGCTGTTATCACAGTTATTCCAAGGACTAGAGACCTCCCAGTTGCGAAACTCAAACTCAAACGAGTTTCATCACACAAAGCCAATCTGTACGGTCCAGCAATAACCGAATTCAAGATTGGTGGAAAGGTGTTTAAACATAACACATATGAGGCAGATATTCATGAGAATATCTTGGGAATAGATTTCCTACACAAGTTTGATGCAGTGATAGGCATCAAAAAGCAAGTTCTAGAGATTGGTGAAGGGCTTGACAGGGTACAAGTACCATTCAAACTGGGAGAAACAAAAACTGCCACAATTTACACAACAGACAGGGTTGCCTATACAATAAGAGCTGAAGGCAGCTTTAAATTGAAACCGTTTGTAGAGAGGGAAATACAGACAAAATTGGTAACAGATGCGGTAACTGATGAGCCAATGGGTGAAGAAATTGGCGCCTTTAAGAGCAGTGGAAGCCCTCAGGGTCTTGACTTGGGTGGACAGGGCCACACCCAGAACAGGGTGGTCTTGGAAACTCAAGTGGTGGACCAAGCAGTGTTGTCAGGCTCCAAAGGAACTGAGGAAAAGGGATCCCTAAACAAGCGCGGCCAGTTACCAGGAGAGACTAAGCTGGGATTGTTCATTTCCAATCCAGCATTCGGAAATAAAGTTTCTAGGCTACCACTAGGAGTGATAGCACAGTCTGGGGTCATATCCTGTCTTAATGCACCAATCTCTATAACCATGCAAAACTTAGGGGACAAATGCGTTACAGTTCCTAAATATGCAGTGCTAGGAGAGGTATTCATCCTACACCCGGATAAGTATGAGCAAGAGTTCGACACTAGTTTTCAGGAGGAGGAAGAGAGAAGGGAAGAGGTTGATGAAGGCATGGACACGGATGATACAGTCCAAGTCAATGTAATCAACCACGACACAACTCCGTTTTCTGATGCAGAAATTAACACCATTCCGAATCTTCCAGCAATTTGGGAGAATGAGGCACTTCCAAAAGACTTGCAGGATTTGGTAGAAAGGTGTAAACAGCTGTCTGAAACAGAAAAGCAGGAGTTAACTAATTTATTGCGGAAGCATCATGACGTTTTCGCAAAAGACAACACAACTTTTGGGAAGTGTCCCTAGATAAAGTTTCGAATAGACACTGGTGATCACCCACCCATAAAGCAGACAGCTAGGCCAATACCACTCCATTGTAGACAGGCAGTTATGGAAACTATCAACTAGGAGTACGTGCGGCAGGCACGTAGTTGCTGAGCGAATTGTGGGTTAAAAGAAATATACCCAACCCAAACGCCGTTTTGGTAGGCAACCCACAAGTCAGTCAGTCAATTACGGGGGAGGGGGGGGGATAGAGGGCAGAGGTGGAGGAGAGGGACATCCTCCTCGCGCGCCGCAAATCAAGCAACGGCATTTGCTGGCCGGTCCCCGCCCTGCAGGAAGGCGCCGGCTAGGTAGCGCCGAAATTCGAGTGGAGGCCCCCCCCCCCCAAACCCCTCTATTTTACCCCCACCCATCTAAGATCAGGGGCAGGGGGTATCATTTACATGTTTAGAAAGAATGCACCTGCATCACATGCTGACAGTCCCCCCCCTCCCCCACCTCTCATTCTCTATCCTTCTGAATTAATTTTGCACTCAAACCAACTCACATGAATCCATGGTAAGCCAGAAATGGGTCGCTTCGAAGAGGCCAGTAGCTTTTAATACGATCAAGACATTCACAAAGACTAAGGACCTTTGAATGATGAGGCGTATCTATTTTGAAATGAATGTCAGCTATTAAGAATAGAATTACAACCGTTGTGCCATTTCAATAGTTATATGGCTGTATATTAGTAATGAGTTTGTACTTCAATATTTTAGAAAGACTGTTTTAAAGTAAACACTTCTGGCACAACTAATACATTACAAGTACTGTGTCTCATCTAAATCCTATCCACAGTATCGCCCCTAATATTTGTAAGGGTCAACTCTTTTTAAAATAACCATGTTTTCAAAACAATTTTTTTCTCTATCGATAACTTAGTGGAGTGAACTTTTTTCAATCTGAATTCTTAGGCATATCGGATCAATGAGTAAGTTTGGGAAAGCACATGATGTAGCTGAATCAGAAATCGTATCCCTGGGAAATACGGAGTAGGTTAGCAACAAAATGCTACATAATTTACCAAGGTAATACCCAAACTCTTTTCTTGTTTCTTGTTAGGTTTAAGAGTAGCAAGAGTTAAATACTCAAACCACACATTTATATACTATCTTTAGTAGAAAAATGAGACACCAAATATTCAGTTTACGATTCAGAAACTTTTCATTCTTTTTTATTACAAATGCCTATGAGGTACTTAGTAAGAAGAAGAAAAGAAGATGGTGGCGTGGCGTAGTGTGGACCCATAACAAAGCAGAAAGCTGCATCGTAGAACATGGGTAGAAATGCGTTTCTATGGCTTCAAATTGGCTGATGCATATTATTCTATTCACTTCAGACAGAAATCCATCCGATGGCGACCTCAAAACGATTATTTAAGAAGGTTTTGCTACCAGGTTATATTGCTTTGTTATGGGTCCGCGCTACGCTACGCCACCATCTTCTTTTCTTCTTCTTACTAAGTACCTCATTGTCGTATGTCAAAAATGGGCAAACTTCCACTAATGCAATTAACCATCCACAGCGCACTAAAGAAATCGTTCAGGTGGGGTTAACTTGGTGGCACAATAACAAATCAATACGCTGGGGAACCAAGCAGGCATTCAAAACTAAATCAAACGAAATATAAGGAAATCATACAGTTGTTGGTAACTATCACTTGTCAGGCCATAGGGTTACCTGATTTCAATACTCAGACCATACTCTGATGTTCACCGAACAGTTTCACAGCTTCACTGTAAACAACATTGTCTATCTTATAAGGTTATGTCACCCACTCACCTAGGAAGAACACAACCAAGTTGCATCGATACTGGCTATCATTTCAGTAGTCCGTGATGTTCATTTCACGAATCCAACGCAATAAGAAGTATTTTGAGGCACTACCAATCTCACTTTTCCCCAAGCCACAGACGTAAACAAACAACAAATCACTCGAACCCACACTTCTACACACAGACGACACTTGAAACTTCATGCAGCGACGTCCGCAACCTTAAAAGCTACTTTAGACTGCATATTACGTGAAAAAGACAATTATTTAATTCGATAGTGTAAACAGCCGAGATGTACGCCGGGCGCTGCCGCTAGGTGGCGCTATCTCTCAATGTCTTTAAAGTACTCTCCCTGCCAACCTTCCAGAAGTGAATTTCAAATTAAACTTTTAAATATTTCAAACTCCTTTAATTTGGACAACTTGGATGAATATTAAAGCGCTGAAATTAGCAGATTGCGGAACACTACCGCTTTTTACAATTACTTCTGTACTTTAAGAGGAGAACCGGCGGCGACAGACTAACAGACAGACAGACAGACTCACGACCAAGTACACTTCCGATCCCCTGCAGGAGTAAGCTTCGCTTCGCTCAGCGACAATGCTGTATTTCGCTAGTTGGACAATGTTTCTGTTTACGCCTTATCTTCTTTATTCGAGTTGGTCGCCCGTGGCGGACTAGGGCATAGTAACGAGCGAGCGCAGAAGCTCGTATGCGTCCGAAAACGACAGGTGAGAGTGAGACATTCGAACACAACTTCGCTTCCTCTCACTCTCACCTCTCGTTTTCGGACGCATACGAGCCTTCTGCGCTCGCTCGTTTCCCTGCTCTATGGCGTACCTCGTAAATATTTCCGGGCCCGGCTTCGTAAACAAAGCTTTGAGGCACCCCTCCCCCACCCCCCACCCCCTCCCCACCCCCTTTCCAAACGAGACGGAAACCTTGAAACGTTAGTTACGTTTAGCGCCTGTCATGGATCGGGTAGGCAAGCCACATGGCACGGGTGTCAGTGTTCCGCCTATCCTGCCGACATACAGGTGACTTCACTTGGAGGCCCTCATGATATCGTTCCCCGAACCCTGGAGCCTTTTTCCCTCGGCTTAAACTGTGTTTCTAATATTGATTAGGGTTACAAAAGCCGGAAAAAAACATGAAAAATATGGAAAAAAACCGTTTTTTTCGGTTTTTTATTTTTGCAAATTTTCCGAAAAATATGCTTTTTTTGCTTTTTTGTATGAATTGTTGTTTTTTATGCTATTTGAGCTTTTAGGCACTGCTATTAATAGATAACGTCATCGGTACAGTCAAATGCCCTAATTTCGGACTTGTGCCCTAATTTCGGACAATTTGCAGAGAAGTGCTTATTTCAACCTATCTCGGTCACCTTTTGAGATATTCAAAATCCGGAAACGGCATCGTAGAGTTTGCAGAATAGAGTACCATATTTCGTCAAGTCGGTTGAAGTACCTTTAAAGTTTTACAGCACACAGGAATTTAAAGTTAAAAAAAGCATATAGAACAAAATTGCTGTTGTGAAATAAGCTCCCCCAAAAACCAGGGCTCATGTAGGTGTGTGCTGCCCCATGGGTGGTACTTTAACGAATGAATATCTGGTATTTTGTCTACAGAACTACGTAAAAATTTATTTTGTAAGTCAAACCGTTTTTTGGTACGGGACGATTTTTGAAAGTGCTACAATTTCGGACACTTTTTCTTATGGGCTAAATGCATGGAGATTTTTAGAGTGTGTCCTACAGAAATTTTATGAAAATGTTTTTTGTTGCAAATGTAATTTTAAACAAGATTTGTTTTATAGTTCCCAACGATATCTCTGCTAGTTTAGGAGAAATAGTGTGCTGAAGTTGTTTCCTTTGTAGGGCTATATACGGCTATAGAGCCTAAAGTAGTACAGATATCGTTGCAGACCATAAAAACAAAAGTATTTAAAATTAAATTTACAACGAAAAACGTTTCCATAAAATTTCATTCTACAGCGAAACTAGCCATTTAGAGCACGTGTCCGAAGTTTGGGCACTTTCGTCCCTAATTTCGGACACTCTCTCGAGGGCTGCTGTAGCTACACACATTTAGATAGAAATTCGGCATGGGTGTCATCCGACGTGTCCGGAGCCATAGTATTTCCAATCGCAACAGATTTTTCATATGTTATCATGCCTACACGTAAGAAAGGAAAAACCGCTAAATTCGTCCGAAATTAGGGCATTTGACTGTATTAGTTTGGAAATATTTAAAAGAATCTCCCTGTTTTAGAGCCACTGGGCCCTCCGTGCTTCGCGTTAACCGTCTAACTCACGTTTTTGAGGGGAAGATAATATTTTTCCGTTTTTTTTTCGAACGTTTTTTTCCATGGTTTTTTTCCAAAAAAATATTTTTCCCGCTTTTTTAGAACCCTAATATTGATTCCTTTTCTTTTCCAGAGGTGACTTCCGCGAGAGACCTGGTGGATGTGCTCAAGGACGTGGTGGCCGACGCAGTGGCCAATGCGTTGGCCACCCTCTCTGGCCTCCCCAGGTCCTCCCCTTCCTCTGCTGCCACCTCCTCCTCCGCAGCTTCTGCCGCTAGGCCGAGCACCTCCGCGGGACACGGGTGGTTCCAGCCCTCGACCACTTCGTCGCCTATCCTGGTCCAGGACGATTCAGGTGACGGTAAGAAAATCCACATTAGTAGCTGAAATTTAATTCCCTTGGTTGTTCGAGGTTAAAATTAATTTCTCAGCACAACTCATACGAACTTTTCTTTTGCCGCAGAGGAGCTGCCCGATGTCCCCGGGGCTGTACTTGGGTCTCCTGCTCGTCCGCCCAATCCTGGCGCTTGGGCGGCCTTGAAGCGGAAGAGGGGGCTTGAGGCGGGTGACGCGCGTGCCCGTTAGTATTTCGAGTTTTCTTTTTAATAGAAAAGTAAAGCAGTTTTTAAATGTCATTTTCCTATCCCCTTCCAGTCTTCGTTTCTTTTACAATGAACCGTGTTTCGTTTTCAGAGTTGCAATCGCTGGCTGGCACGTCGCAGTCCCCGGCTAGACGCCCCCTCCATCCTCTGCAGCTCCAGCAGTCCCTGCTTCATGCTCAGCAGCAGCAACAACAGCAGCACCAGCACCAGCACCAGCAGCAACAACAGCCGCTCTTGCCTCAGGGTGGTCAGGCTGCTTCTCCACTCCTGGGACCACCACCCCAGCCGACTGACGATGGTGAGATCAAAATTACCTCGAATTCCCTTCCCCCTAGCCAATTTACACTCTCACTACTGAAAATTTTTAGGAAATCAAAAGGTTGAGCGAAATGTAAAAATGTGGTTCATAATTGTTATAGTGCTATCTTTTGGCATTGATTTAATCCGTGGGATGACCAAGCTCCACCAAAAAAAAATTAGCGCACAGAAACTTTCAAAGTTGCGCGTAAACTTGTAAGTTTTAAAAATTCTGTGCACAAAGTCTTTTGATGGATCTCAGTCATCCTATGGCTTAAATCAATCCCAAAAATAAGTACTGTAACAATTATGAACCAGGTTTTTCATCTTGGCCCCCAATCACATTTTCAGGCTTTCAGTATAGTGTCCGTTTCAATTCCTACAAACAAATCAGTTTGTCAGCTTTCAAGCCAAGTAGATGTTTTGTAATGCAAATCATTTTGCAAATGCTTTGTAATCTAAAAACGATTGTTCGTATTACAAAGCATCCAAATCCTTTGCAATTACAAAGCATTTTGTTGGTAATTACAAAGTTTTGCTTTGGAAGGTTTTAACAGTGCGGCATTCACTTTGTCAGTATAAATTTTCGACTTTTTATGGACAATATCTCCCATGGAAAATTTTCTTGTTCTTGCTACCATTTCAGTGGGCTAATATAACAAGTGTCCTTCCAAGAAGGTGCAGGATACGCCTGCTGTCGAGACCAGATTTCATATTGAGCTGCCACCACTCCTTCTGCTCCGTTTGCCTCACTGAGTGGAAAAAAGTATCTGGAACTTGTCCCATCTGTCGGAAAGGCTTCTGGAAATGGAAGCCACTGTATAAGTGTTTATGTATTTGTGTGTCTGTGTTTTTTTTTTCACCTGACCCTTTGAACGTGTGTATATACTGTATATACTGTATATATATATATATATATATATATATATATATATATATATATATATATATATATATATATATATATATAGTAGTATTATGACAACAAACATAACCCTATCTGGTCACAGCAGAACGCATTGTCACGGCCCGGAGTGATCACTACCAGACCGCATAGAAACTCAGTCCCACAACCAACTTTTGTTTTACGATCGCCTTTGTTCTTCCTGTTGTTATGCCAAGTTCCCAATGAAAGGAGGCGCGAACTTCGAGCTCGCTGTCATTCTCCACTCTGACTGAGGCCTGGCTTCGTTAAGAGCTTGACACTTCCCCGTTCCCTGCTAATACTACATTGGTGGCAGCGGTAAAGAACGCGGAGGAGGAGAAAGAGAACGTCAGCGTCCTTGTAAGGATACCGAAGACAGATACGAAGGCGTGGCCGAAGGCCGCTGGAGTATCGGATACCGAGGCGTGGCCGAAGGCCGCTGGAGTATCGGATACCGAGGCGTGGCCGAAGGCCGCTGAGGTTTACCGTCGAGGCGTGATCGAAGGCCGCTGAGACGCAGTGCAAAGGCGTGGCCAGCAGGCCGCCGGAGCATCGGAGAGAACTTCGAGAACTTCGAGACCGTCTAGACCGTCTAGATCTTCAGGCACGCCGACTGTCACTAAGACCGTCGAGACCGTCAAAATCGTAGAGCTCGTCAAGGAGTCTATGGACGACGTCCCGGACACACCAGTCTTTAGGGTACAAGTTGTCCAAGAACCATGGCGCAGCTACAGCAGGGCGGCGCAGCAGCAGCCATCCACGAGGAGGGGCAGCACGAGCAGCGCCGGCAGCACCGCGAGCAGCAGGGGGAGCGTGACGCCGAGTCCGGAACCGACAATGAGTTCATGGACATCGAGGCGGTGGACGTTGCTTCACCTAGAGGCAGAGGACGAGGCAGAGGACGTGGACGCGGACGCGGCCGAGGACGCGGACGTGGACGCGGAGCAGGACGAGGACGGGAGCACCTGGCCAGAGAAAGAAGACATCCTCGACGTTTTCTACAAGAAAGACAGGAGGACCAAGCATTAGAAAACGAGGGGGATGATGAGGAGGAAGTAGAGGAAGGCCAGTTTGCTGCCGACCTACGGGCCGACATAAACAGACGGCGGAGAGAAAGAGTCCAGGACTTTGACCTGGAGGAGGAGGAGCCGGGCCTGGTGAGGCAGAGACGCCTAGCAGAAGGAGAGGCTAGGGGAGGCCAGGATCAAGACCAAGACCCGCGATTTTTCATAAGGCTGCTAGACACTATTGTTAACAGACCGCAGCAGAAAATAAAGAAATATAATGAGGTTCCCAAGTATAACGGAGAGACTGACTACTCCGTCTTCCAAGTGCAGTTTAACACACTATCGGAAGCGAATGAATGGGACGAGAAAGACAGGAAAACAGCTCTGCTGCAGGCATTAGTAGGGAATGCCACAGACGTGATAGCCAACCTACAGCACCAAGGAACGGAAATAACGTTCGCAACGCTGGACGAAGCGCTAGTCAAAATGTACAGCAAGACAGCATCAATGTGGGAGAGAAAAAAGGATTTCAACACATTGGTGCAAGAGAGAGACCAGACGGTCAGGCAATTTGCACGGCAAGTAGAGAGGCTAGGAAGGTCTTACCTCAGAAATATGAAAGAGGAAGACATTCAGGAGGCCCTAGTAGAGAGATTCATAAAGGGAATCCTCGACAAAAAGGCAGCGGCTAGGCTAGCGTATGCAGCGCTACCTACCCTGGACGAGGCCCTAAAAACTCTCAACAGGGGACTCAGCCTAGAAGTGGAAGAGCCGCCGAGCAAGCGCATTAGACTAACACGGGCAGAAGACGATGATAGATTGGAAGCACCAGTGAGTATGGTGTTCCCATCGCAAGCCGGCACGTCCTCAAACACCTCGAACAATGAACGAGGAAGAGGTGGCCGAGGAAGGGGAAGAGGGTCCAGAGGGCCCAGAGGAGCCAGAGGCGGAGCTCGGGGAGGCTTTTCCCAGGGAGATCAAGACATGATCTGTAGATACTGTGGGAAAAAGGGGCACCGGATGGCAAACTGCTGGAATTACAAACAGCAGCAGGCCGAAGTAGTTTGTCACTCTTGCGGGAAAAAAGGAAACTATGCTAGGCAATGTATAAATAATGGTGGCATGACAAATGTCAGGGGAGGCTTTCAAATGCACAGCATGCCACCAGACCTCTACAAAGCCACAATGCAGTGGTTCCTAAATCAGCAGAGGGACAAAACGGACGGGCCATCCACTAGTAAGGAAAGGCCTTTTGTACCCCACAATTCGGAAAACTAGAGACAACCTCTGAGATGGTGGTAGCAGAGGTTGAGGAGGTGAGAGATCAACCACCGGTGACAGTGATGCCTAAATGTCTGAATGAGCAGAGTCAACGGGAGGTTTCTTGTAATGCGTGCTCAACTGTTACAACAGCACCGGTAATAAAATGTACAGTGATAGACCAAATACAGTGTTGTATTCTTGATACAGCTGCAGTTATCACTGTCATTCCCAGAACAAGAGACCTTCCAATTGCTAGACTCAGGCTCAAGGGAGTCACGTCACACAAAGCAAATTTGTATGGACCAGCTCTGACAACATTCACAATAGCTGGCAAAGAATTTACACACATGACATATGAGGCGGACATCAAAGAACACTTAATAGGAATAGACTTCTTACACAAGTATGATGCCGTGCTCAAAATTAAGGATGAGATCATGGACATTGGACAGGGTGCTAACAGGGTGCAAATACCGTTTACACTCAATGAATCCCAAAGTGCCAAGACTTATGTGGCAGGGAAAGTAGTGTACAGAATAAGAGCAGAAAATAGTTTTGTGTTGAAACCTTTACAGAGAAAGAGGTTAAAACAGAATTTAAAACGGATACGGTAGCTGATAAGTTGGTTAGGGAAAGAACCAACGACCTGCCAAATGGTAACAAAACTCGTGTTCAGGACTTAGGTGGAAACTCTCTTTCCCAGGGTAGGAGGAGAGCGGAAGCCAAGACCGCTGAACGTGGAGGATTGTTGTGTTTGGAGGAAGACACGATGGGTACCCAAAACAAAAATCAAAGCCAGCTACCAGGGGATGCAAAGTTAGGGTTGTTCGTGTCCAACCCAGCATTTGGAAATAAAGTTTCCAAACTGCCAATAGGAGTAGTAGCTCAGTCGGGATTAGTACCCTGTGTAACAGCACCACTAACCATTGTCATGTAAAACTTTCGGGATAAATGCGTTACAATTGTGTGTTGCGAAATGGGGGTGGAAGACCCTTAGGGGTCGCTTTGGCCGGTCAGGGCTCTTCGGCCGGTCGTGGAGCGCCGGCGGGGTAGGCAACCCAACCTACACCAACTCATTATCTCCGGCGGCGCGAGGGTCTAAGGGCATGTGGAGCGATCAGCCGTGTGGATAGGCAACCCAATGTACATATCTGGCCCCAGGTCTGAGTGATGGCGCGGCTGGAAGGTGGCGCGCTCTCGCGGATGGCGGGACAAGACGATCACGGCGGTGCGACTGTCATATGTCCTGCGCGTCTGCAGTAGCCTCGCGCTAGGGTCTGATGGTCCCAGCTCGAGCGATAGCCTCGTAGCAGGGGCGTCTAAGAACCACTGCCGCTCTCGGGAGGTGCTGCGACCGCTAATAATGCGGAGATATGAGCGCGCGGGGGCCCGGCGGTCAGAAGGGGTGTGGAGGTGAGCTGCGGGTGAGGAGGCGGGCGAGGACCAGACGGAGCGCGGTCGCGGGGCGGGCGGGGCGGGGCGGGGCGGGCGGCGGGCGGGGCGGGGCGGGGCGGGGCGGGGTGGGGCGGGGCGGGGCGGGCCAGGGGGAGCAGGTGAGGTGGAATGGGCAGTGCGGGAGCGGGGCGGGGCGGGCGGGGCGGGGCTGGGCGGGGCGCAGCTGAGGGGCGCGGCTATCGGAGGGTGAGAGAGGTACCTGCGTAACACTTTTGAGCTCCCACTACAATGCGCTGACCCGCCGCCCAGACTCGGCTCCTGCCGGTCGTTGCGTCCTCATCAACGCAACTAAGTCCTTCTTCCAGAGAGCCGGGGCAAAACAAAAATAATCTAAATAAAATGTATATATTTATTTAATATCTAATCTATGTACAGCCGCAGAATTTGCACACGGATTTTCTTTTTCGCATCATAACTCTACCACTCCTCCTGCAAAATACGGTATGGAATTAATAATTTGAAATGCATTGACGCTTCAAGAAAATTGCGGCGAGAAAGGTCTTAAACAAACCTCAGGCGAGATGAAGACAATGCGCGGCGTGCCTCCTCCTGCTCCGCCTCCTCCAACCTCTCTAGGTCGGCGATGTACTGGAGCACAGCGTCGAGCGCTCGGTTCACTGGTTAATAGGAGTCACAAAAGGCTCGTTAGATAAATAACTATGGGCGCGCGCGCGCGCGCGCGCGTAACAATCAAAAGGGCTCGCTGTTGGCACACTTACTCTCCGTGTCCGCAAGCTCGTCATAGTTCGTCATTATAAAGACTGATAAATGGCCTAAAAGTAAAAAGAACATATGTTTTATTATTATTATTATTATTATTATTATTATTATTATTATTATTATTATTATTATTATACAGGTCTCCGTGTCGGGGCTGATTCGTAGGTAACACTTACCGCGAGGGGAGCATCCTGAGAGCATGTCGTTCGCGCCCGCTCCGCCTCGCCCCGCCCCGCCCCGCCCCGCCCCGCCCCGCCCCGCCCCGCCGCCCACATTACTCAATGAGTCGAATAAATGTGAATAATCGCGTTCGATTGAACATTGGCGGAAGTCTGTCAGGAGCCAGCGTCCACCCCTGAGGCTCGCCCAAGTAAAGCCTCATGCATGCGTGGTACATGGCCGGTGAAAGTCGGCTCTGATCTAGCACATGCCCGCAAAACTCGCGCGTGACGTGCAGTACTAGGGTCTGCAGACTGGGTGTGGCCCCAAGAATTTTGTGAGCTATGAATCGCTCGAAATATCTTTGCGGCCTAGGAGCTCTGTTACACTGGGATATCCATACGCCGGATAGACTCTGCTCGTCGAGCGCCATCTCCGCGTGCGTTATGGCCACGTGCAGTAATACTAAGCCTGGGAAATAGACTCCCGCTTTGCAGAAATAACTAATATCAATGGGAGAGACGATTTTGACCAGATTTGACTCTTGAGAACTGACCACTCGTCGCATCAGGTGCTGTGGAGTGCCCCAATACATTTGAATCCCACACGGGTCCAGCGAGCGGACTGTCTTCGACGCAAGAAGAGAGAGAAAATATATATAATGATCTTGCGATAGCCGCGCGTGCTCAGGCCTCGCTCTGCGGCAACTCCCGGGACCTACATGTTCTATAGTACTCGCGAGGTGTAAGACGGCGATATACTTTCCAATCATATTTTTATGGCGCCCGATCGTGTCGCAGCCAAACTGATCAATTGCAAAACTTACTCTCTTACGACAGAAATAATCGATTGCGGCGCCTCTGCACTGGCTGCTAACTCGCGAGAGCGCGAGTATATCTAGCATATGCAGATTGTCAAAAATTCTCTCATTAACTATGCTGTTACTAAAGGGTCCCATGTCTGCTTACTGTACTCACGTCAAGCGGACGCGAGATGAGAAGCTGCGGCGTGCGGGCGGGATGCAGAATATGGACCTGGGCGTAGGGCGCGGGGCGGGCTGGGGGCCGGGCCGGGCCGTGATATCCTCGGAGCAAAGATGCGCCTCTGGCGGTCGGACCGAAGTCTTGAGGGGGCGGCCGGCGAGGGCTGTGTGATAGTACCGCCTCTGTCTGGAGTGTTCGGCCTAGCGAGGAGCGTCGGTATAGGGTGGGGTGGGGTGGGGTGTCGACCAATACAATACTCCTCATCGCCTTGCCTAGCCTATTAAAGAAGTCTCTGGCGCGGTCAAGCCAATCGAAGAAGGGGTATCCGAAAATACTAGCGTGGGTGGGGGTTCGTCGCGGCGCGTGCCGTAGATCATGCGCGAGTTAGGGGTCTCAGAGTCCAGCGCCCTAGTGCGAGCGGCGCGCATACGTTGGTCGACCTAGCCCCGCAGCTGTAGTCCTCTGGCGCGCCGTCCCCCGTCCCCGCCCGGGCCTTATCGCTGACGACTGGAGAGAAAAGAATATCCACGCGTGACAGGGTGAGTGAGGCGACTTGTATCCTAATCTCGGTGGAAACACACACAAATGGCAAGGCGGCGAAGGCATGATAAAATATAAAAAATGGCGAAGGAGCACGTCTGTCCCACCTGCAGTCACGTGTTTGACCGCCCTGGGAAGCTCGCGCGCCACTGTGCATCGCACGCTAAAGTCTCGTATCGATGCGAGGTCTGTGGAAAAGAAATATCAAATAAAGCAAACTATAAGAGGCATTTAGAGATACATGAAAATAAAATAAAATGCGACGTTTGTGACTTAACATTTTCGAAGGGCGTTCTATTAAGACGTCATTTGGCTAAAGTTCACGGCCCTAGTTTCAAAGATAGGCGCCTAAAGTGTCCAAAATGTAAATATCTCACAAAATCGCGACGGCGGTTGTATACCCACGTCGCTAAAATTCATGGGGTTAATAGGCTGTGTGACTACTGTTTGGCCGGGTTCAGAACCGCGAGGTCCCTTAAGCTGCACTCCAAGGTATGTCTATTAAAAAATGATAAACTAAAATTTGGCTGCTGCATATGTTTTCGCCGATTCTCTACTCTTACGGAGAAAAATCGGCATCTTCAGATCTGTCGACGTCACGCCCTGGGGCGTGGGGGCCGGCGTCGCGACACAAGTCCCGGCACTCAAGCCGGGCGGGGCGGGGCCGGAGGAGACCCGGCGCGGGGCGAGGGGCCGGCAGGGGCGGCGCCCGAGGGCGCGGCCGGGGCAGGGCGCGAAAACGCCGTGGTGCGTGGCAGCTGGGACGAGCCGACATTCAGCCTGCGGGGGGCCGCTCAGATTGTAAGATATCACCCCAATGATGGGGAAAGGGACCTAGGAATGTCTCTAATTATGAACAAAAGGGAACTGACTGAAAAACTAAGATCTGAGGTGCAACTTGCGAGGGGGATTAAATGGAGTATATCCGCCAGTGTTGAAGTTAGCCGGGAAAAGGCTCAGAACGGGGAACCGGTGATTGAGTCTGAGACAAAGACCCTGGTATCGGCCACGCGCGAGCTTTTGCGCGAAAGTGGCGCGGAGGGGTCGCAGCTAGAAGAATCGTTCCTAGATCTGCTGAACAACGCCGAGACCTTGAAAATGGAAGGTAGTAATTGGATGGTGACAAATATCTTTTATTATGAGTTCAACTTTGCCTTGTATAAACCGCTTACCGGCGGAAGTTATTTGAAAACTCCAGAATGGCTCGCTCGGAAGGGAACTATCCTTAATGTAAAGACTAAGAACAACAACCAGTGTTTTCGTTTGAGCATTCTAGCCGCGCTGCATCCTGCACTCCGGCGCGCGAGCGACCCTAAAACATACACCCCTAACTACAACAGTTTAAATTTTGAAAATATTCAATCTGAAAATATGCAAATAAAAGATTTGCCAAAATTTTGTAACTTAAATCAAGATTTCAGTCTCTCAGTTATTGGCGTAGAGAAGAAAGATCTATTCCCGTTGTTCTGCAGCAAAGAACGTAAAGCAGTCCATATTACTCTTCTCCTGCTTATTAAAGGGACAAAGAGACATTTTGTGCTGTGTAGGTCCCTAGACACTCTGCTTTACTCCCAGAATCGGCACAGAGGCAGGAAACACTTTTGCTGTTTCTGCTTCAATCCGCATGCTACTCTGGACGCTAGAGTTTCTCACGAACGAGACTGTAAGGCGCATAGTGCCCAGAGAATCAAGTATCCCAAGGAGGGTTCCTATATGGAGTTTGGTCTCCGCCATGTGAAGTGTATGGCGCCCGTACAGTTTACTATTTTCTATGATTTTGAGACGCTGGCCCACCCGGTCTTTGTGGACAGGACCGGCGGGGCGGCGGGCAGGACGACTAAAAGCAGCGAGCATCGCCCCTACAGCTACGCTCTCCTAGCAGTAGACTTTAAGGGGGCACCAGTAGACCAGCCGGTTGTATATGCGTGTGGAAACGAAAGGCAACTAGTTAGACACTTTCTCGACTCGCTATTCAAACTAGAGGAACTGTGCTTTAGCAAGCGACTTAATTATCCGCTACGCGCGTCCGCTCAGCAGACGGAGGAGTACAATAAGGCAACGGGCTGTTACATTTGCCTAAACCCTTTTGATCAGACTGATCCCAGCCTAGTGAAGGTCAGAGATCATAATCCTCTTATACAGGTAGATAATCTGATCGGCGCCGCCTGCAGCCGATGTAACCTGGCAAGGAGGGCGGCGCATTTCATACCATGTGTCGCAGCAAATTCATCAAAATTTGATATGCATCTAATATTAAAATTTGCAAGCAGTCACAAAAAGTTTAAAAAATGTAATATTCACATTCTACCAAGAAATCTTGAGGTTTATCGAGTCTTATCACTACGCATCAACCCAGAACAGCAAAGAGAGATCAGATTTATTGATTCTACGAATCATTACAACGCTTCTCTCGCGGATCTTGCCAAAAGCCTGAGAGAGGAAGACATGGGACTCTTGCATATCTTGTTTCCTGAGAAGCGGAAGCGCGACCTTTTAATGCAAAAGGCGCACTTCTGTTATGAGTTTTGCACTAGTTTTGACAAAATTGTCAATCAGACGACGTTGCCGCCAATCGACGCATTCTACAACAGACTCAGAGAACGCGGGCTGACGCCCGAGGAATATTCCGAGGCCCGGGCGGTGTGGGACGCGTTCGAGTGTCAAAATCTACTGCAGTACAGTAATCTATACAATCTATTAGACGTCCTTCTGCTGGCGAGCTTCTGGATGAGGTATAGAGACGTCACTGCAGCCAGATTCTCCTATGAGGTGGCTCACTTCTGCTCCGCTCCGGGCCTAGCTATGGCGTGCGCGTTGAAATACACGCGCTGCCGCGTCCAGCTATTATCAGATAGCACGATGTCACTGCTATTCGAGCGGTCTATTCGCGGCGGTCAGAGCTACGCCGCCCTAAGATACGCGTCGGCAAATGTGAAGGGACAGCCCTCCTATGACCCGGATGAGCCAGAGAGGCACATACGCTACTTTGACGTGAATGCGCTCTACTCTCTGTGCCTCTCCCAAGACCTGCCGCAGGGCGGTTTTGCGTGGCTGACGGGAGAGGACTGTGAGAACACAGATCTCGTAGCGCTTCACGCCAGCGGGCGCGGGGCTCTACTTGAGGTGGACTTGCAGTACGGAATTAATATGGGAGAGGACTCAATTCACTCCGACTGGCCCCTAGCGCCTACCCACATGTGTCCTCAAGAGACCTGGTACAGCGAGTACCAGGCGAGGATCGCGCATGACTCAGGACTGCCCGGGTCCAATAAAGTAAAGAAACTGATGTCTTTCGTCGGCCCCCGCAAGAATTATGTCCTGCACTCTGACCTGCTGCTGTTTTACCTCGAAAAGGGGATGAGGGTGACAAAGTATCACCGAGGCATTGTGTACAGAAAATCTCCATGGCTAAGGCCGTTCATTCAATTTGTCATGAACGAGCGCCGAAATGCGGCGCACGAGTTTGAGTCTAACTATCTAAAACTGATCTGTAATGCTGTCTATGGCTATCTAAATCGCCAGCCTAGAAGAGATAGGTTAGTAAAACTGTGCCAGAAGAGACAAGAATTTCTGAAGCTAAGCCGGCTGCCTACCTATAAGGGGTTTAGAATATTTTCTAAGAGGCTGAGTGCCGTTGAGACACTGAAAAAGACTGTCCTTCTTTCGCAGCCAATATCGGCCGCCTCCTGTGTCCTTGATCTGTCCAAGCTATACATGACCTCGCTGTACTGGGAACTGAAGTCCCACTTCATATCTCAGCCGGGTAAAGACTGCGAGCTTATCGGAACAGATACTGACTCAGCTATTGTCCTTTTAACAACGGACGCTCTGGAAGAGGACCTGAGGCATCTAAGCTATATCTTCGATTTTAGCTCGCTTCCAAAGTGGCATAGCCTGTATGACTCGAGCAGAGCGCGGGCGCCTGGCTTTCTAAAAGTTGAGCTTGGAAGCTGTGAAATACTTGAGGCTGTGTTCCTGAAGTCCAAATGCTATGCCCTCAGGTATGTTCCCTTAATGCAGGATCCCCAGAGCGGCGCAGCGACGCCGCCTAAAGGTGTGCAACCCGCACAGCAGTCTCTCATGAGGCGATGTAAGGGCGTGCCTGCGGCCTCATTAAGCGCAAAAGTCTCAATCGATGACTATAAAAATTGCGTCTTTAATGGTCTGGCCAAAGAAATATCTTACTATAGTATTAGAAGTGACGGCTATCACAATGTACATACTTTGAGACAGACAAAGCGCTGCTTTTCGGCCTTTGACAATAAGCGTAAAATACTAGGTGACGGCATTCACACCGTTCCATATTGTGTGGGCGAGGATGGGGAAGAGGCGGAGTGGCCCGCTCCAAGGGACCGAGGAGCCGAACACTTGGCGGAATTAGTCGCCCTTTTAGACTAAGCGGGGTGAGTGAGTGTGGGAGGGAGGGAGGGAGGGAGGGAGGGAGAGCAGGAGGGAGGGAGGGGGGCAGTGCCAGAAACAGATGCTCGGACGGTTCCTAGACGTGGGGATGTGTGTGTGTATGTGTGTGTGTGAGTGAGTGGTCGCAGGCGAGAGAGAGAGAGAGAGAGAGAGAGAGAGAGAGAGAGAGAGAGAGAGAGAGAGAGCGGGAGAGAGAGAGAGAGAGAGAGAGAGAGAGAGAGAGAGAGAGAGAGAGAGAGAGAGAGAGGGAGAGAGAGAGAGAGAGAGAGAGAGAGAGAGAGAGAGAGAGAGAGACCGCGCGCGCGCGGCCGTCAGATCAGTACTCGGCGGGTCGGCGCCGCGTAGGTGCCATGATAGTACTAACTGTTCTAGCTCTCGCTATGTGCGCACGCGGGGCGATGGGTCGCATCGTGTCCTGCCCCGACAGTCCGGAAATTCTCATTCCGTATATATTTTTGCCTGACCCTCGACTTGAGATAATTTTTAAGGAGTATTCTGAATTCTGTTCGAATCTGTCTCGAACCTACTCCGACATTCGTGAGCTGCAGCGTGACTGGGACGCATATACAACGCATGTGCCGCTATCCTCTGCTCAGTGTTACAATGCCAGTAGCGGTCGGGCCGCCGAGCCGAGCGGTAGAGTGCGGGCCGCCCTGGTGTGGATTAGTGTCACCTATGTGATGACTGGAGTATTTGCGGTCGCCTTCTATTGCATAAAGACGAGTATTCATGAAAGAGGCGGACTTTCAGACGTGCAAAACAGACTTTCGATTTGAGACGCCAAGCTGTATCCTGATCTGCGGGCCCTCTGATAGTGGTAACTATGTGCACAGCGCGCGTGTACGCGCGTGTCCGCGCGCGTGTCCGCGCATGTGTCCGCACGCGTGTCCGCGCGTGTGTCCGCACGCGTGTGCGCGCGTGACCGGCTATGGCACGCGACCTAATATCTCTTATTTTCCAGGAAAAACCACGCTTTGTCTGGATATCATTCGAAACAGAGATTCGCTCTTCGAAAGGGAGTTCTCTCATTTTGTGTGGTGTTGCCCTGAAGGGAGTATAGTTCCCCAGGATATCGAGAGGCATATTCCAAAATTTGAGGTGGTCTTTGGAGTCCCAGACTGCTCGTCACTGCCCCACGACAGCCTCGTCGTATTAGACGATCTGCAATCGAGCTGGAACCAGAGTACCAGCCTGCTTTTTACGGTGTATTCACACCACCGTAATATTACATGCATAGTTTTGGCGCATAACTTATTTTCTAAAAATAAATATGCTCGCGATATTGCGCTTAACTGTAAATATGTGATAATTAAAAAATCACCGCGCGATATCAGTCAGTTCCACTACTTCGCGAGACAGGTAGCGGGCCCGCGGGCTAAGCAGCTAGTTAAGGCGTACGAGGACGCGTGCGTTCACGCGTACTCTTATCTTCTTATCGATCTAACACAGAAGTCTCACCCAAGTCTAAAATATCGAGCTAAAATACTGCCGACCGACTCTGGTCGTGTATTGTATGCGACTGAGAGAGATATTACAGACCTGATAACTCGGGATAAACGCTATGACCGATACTCAGATTAGAGAGTTAATTCCTTTCTTTCAGACCTTTGCTAGCGCCAACAGGAAGAGGCGACGCGCTCTCGCCGACACGCTCAGCAAGCGCGAAACTCTGGGCCTGTGTGAGCTTTTTCTTAATGGGGTGGCAAACACGTCGCGCGTAAAGTTGTCTGAGGAGTGTGTTAATCACTGCAAGAAGCAAAAGAACGCCATACGTTCCCTCGCATTTGATCGCAGACTGTCCTGGAAACGGAAGAGAAATATCATCAGGTCTCAGACGGGGCGCGGCTGGTTCTTGCCGCTTATCACCACAGTTCTTAGCTCCCTGCTGGCGCAATGAGTGACTCATTAAAAAAGTTTCTGGTTTTGTCGCCAGATCAGCTGGGCCGTCTTCTGGGGAAAGACAGCATAGTTGGCGATAAGTTAAAGAGTGAGAAAGACCAAGCTCTGCGTCTTAGTGAGATAGACTCTAGACAGGTCGGGCCCACCGCCGCTTACTCTGTGTACCGCGTGGCGCAGGACAAGCTACTGCAGCACCAGGCGCAGCAGCGCGTGACCCCGCTCACGGTAGACGTGGCAGTGCCGCCCGCCCCGCCCGCTCAGCCCCCGCCCCCAGCGCCTCGTAAAGTAATTAAGCGGCGGAAATCCCGGAAGGATCATAAGAGGCCCTCGGATCAGACGCTGGAAGACATTCTGCTGTCGTCTGCGCCTGAGACTAAATCTAAGAGAAAGCGGCCGTCTCATAAGATCGCGCCCCGCCCGGACGACAGATGGCTGAGACTAGGATCGGCGCGGCTAGTTCGAGCGACCCGCTGACCTGGCGCGAGCCTGATATATCGAAGACAGATCGCGAGAGCCTGAATAGGTTGTGGACAGATGTGGGACACTCATTTAGCGCTTACGCGGGAAAACACCTGCTTAGAGAGGCCGCGCTTAGAGAGGGCGCCAATGTCGGCGCTGTAGCCCCGTATCTCAGCGCAACCAGGGCGTACACTCGGACATATCCAGCCCGAAAAAAGATCAACCAGCACTTTTATTCTTTCTCGCGACTGTGGAGTCTAGTTGAGATCGACCTTCTGACGTGCCTGCGTATTTCAAAGCAAAACTCTGGTTTCAATTACGTGTTGATAGCCGTTGAGGGAGCGAGCAGAAAATTGTTTGCAGTTCCTTTGAAAACGAAAACATGTCAGGAGGTCACTAAGGCATTTAGATTTCTATTAGAGAACAGATTTCCTCAGCGCCCGGAGACGGTCCGAAGTGATGCGGGCGGCGAGTTTACAGGAGGTCAGTTTAAAAACCTTTTAAAACAGTACCACATTCGGCAGTTAATATCGGCGAATACCTCAAAGTCGGCCTTGGCTGAGAGAGCAATTCAGACACTGCAGCGCAGACTTCATCGCTTTATGCTCCATAGAAATACGTATAGGTTTATCGATGTGCTACAGCCAATAGTCTCAAGTATAAATAACAGCCCGCACGCCTCTCTGGGCGGGCTGGCGCCAGCCGACGTCCGCCGAGAGAATTTGTATGGTATATGGGAAGATTATTATCTGACGCATTATAAAGGGTCGGCGGGCCGTTTCAAGTATCGAGTAAATGATCCGGTTAGAGTGTCTCTCGTGCGACAGAGCGGAATGGATAAGGGGTTTCGTGGGACATTCTCCGAAGAGATATATTTTGTCAAAGAGAGGGTACTTTCAAACCCTAGAACTTATATTTTACAAGATATTCTGAAAAGAAAGATTGACGGACTATTTTACGAGCAAGAGCTTCAATATGCTCCGGACTTCCTAGATACTGAATATAAAATTGATAAAGTATTGGCCAGGCGTAGAAATCGTGACACTGGCGCCAGCGAATCGTTAGTCACATTCGAGCAGTGGCCGAAGGAGCTTCAGTACTGGCTCAAGACGTCAAGCGTGCGAAAGGATCCCACCTAGAATGGACTCGGCGTACGAAGGCGGAGAGAACAGCTTCATCCTGAATATATTAAGCGATAGCTCTGCGATGTATTTCAATAACACTCTCAGCTCGTTTCGCGTTCTTTTAGACTCTCCTATCACTCTGCCAGGGCGGTGGGTGTGCGGTCTCGTAGAGATATTATTAAATCCGCTTGAAAGTATAGGGACGCCGTTCGGGAGAGTTAGTGAGTATGACGAGAACAATATACCCAGTCTGTCTCTAGTGCTCGGCGAGGCCGGACATGGCGAGGGCATCTCGCGCGCTGCGACCCCTGGTGGGGCGGGGGAGGAGGAGAAAGAAACGCGCCCGAAGACGTGGGCGCCGACGGCGGCCGCGACCGTCGGCAGCGCACATCACCAACTATCTTCCATAACTCGGAGTCCGACCGCATTTCACCGTCAGGATGAGGCATTGCGAGTATTGGCGTCAGATGATAGCAGAGGCGAGCGGACGAACGCGCCATCCGACGTCTCAGCCCGTCTCTCATCGCGCCCTACCGAGTCCGACGCCCCCCTCCCGCTAGGCCCCACACGCGCTCTCCCTCCCACCCCCGATGCTGGCACGGCCTCGGGCGCGGGCGCGGACCCGCGAGAGGCGTCGCCCCGACCCCTGACCACAGCAGATGTCGCCGTCCCCGCCGCGACCCCGCGTCCGGCACACGTTCCCGCACATGCTCCTGCCCCGGTCCCGCCCCGCCCCGCCCCGCCCCTCCCCGCCCCGCCCCTCCCCTCCCCGCCCCGCCCTGCCCCGACTCCGTCTCCGACCCCCTCCCTGCCCCGCCCCGCCTCACTCGACCCCGCCCCGCCCCGCCCCGCCGCGACCCCGCGCCCGCCACACGTTCCCGCACATGCTCCTGCCCCGCTCCCGCCCCGCCCCGCCCCACCCCTCCCCGCCCCGCCCCTCCCCTCCCCACCCCACCCCGCCCCGACTCCGACTCCGGCCCCCTCCCTGCCCCGCCCCGCCTCACTCGACCCCGCCCCGCCCCGCCCGACCTCGACCCCGACCCCGACGCCAGCTCCTACCCCGGTCTCTGAAAGGGACGGCATATCTGACACGTTTACATTTCCCTCTCCCGCGAGTCTAGCAGATATAATCGATATGGTTTTCTCAAAATGCGTCAATAAGGGTCAGATGCACGCCCAGTTACAGCAGCTAGAGAGAGAGATGACCGGCCCCGTTAACAATGTAGTCGACGAGTTATATGAGACCGCCGCCATCTTAACCGTTGGCGACCGCGTGCTGGAGTACAGCGCCGTATCTGAACAGATGAGTCTATTGGCTTTCCTGACGCACGCAGCCAGTTTCGCCCCGACTCTGACCGAGGCACGACGCCTGCTGCATCAGGCCTCTGATTTATGGAAGGCTAGGCAGGCGGGGTCCGGCCTGAGTCGAGCGCGCCGCGCGGTCGCTGTACCATTCCGCCGACCTATCGACAGGTGCTTCGTCTACACAAACGTTATCTGTCCTACACACGTGTCTGATACAAGGGCCCGACTGTTAAGAATACTAAGCGTGACAAACGACACCTTGCAGCAGAATTTTATTAAACCATATTACTTTCCTGTTGATCTTCGGGAGCTGTCGATAATCCATATTGAGCTAAAAGATAAATTTGCAGAACCATTTGACTTTCAGGACAGCATCAATCCGACCGTTGTAGTATTGCATTTTAAACGTGTAGGTTAGCTGAGGAGAATGGATAGCAATATTTATTACGCGTATTACACGCACTCTCAGAGCGGAGGAGGCCTCTTCATTCCGTACTATCGGAGCGGTCTTGTGAATCAACGGGGCCGCGGATTTTTGGACATTTTAAGATCGGCTTGGTCATTTCTTCGACCACTTGGAGCGCCATTAGTGAAGGAAGGTATTAAAACGGCAAGTAATATTGTAGGGGACGTGATTAATAATAAATCCGGCGAGTCTCTGGGTCAGATAGCTAGGCGTCGAGGGGGTGAGACAATCCGAAATGTCGCGGACAATATTGCATCGAAGTTAGAAGGGCGCGGAAGGCCGCCGCGGAAGAGAAGGCGCGCGCCACCTACTAAGAGGGCGGCCGCCCGCAGCAAGCGCCAGAAGGTCGCGTGCCCTCGCGCCGCGAGCCTCGTGCCGTCTATACGCGACGTATTCTCCCCGTAAGCGACCGCTTTGAGGTTAGACAGATATGTCTAACTTAGTTCCGTGCCTCGTGAGTGAGCTGGATTATTTTCCGAATACATATATTCAATCTGGGATTGTAAATACCTACGTAGAGGTATTGAGACCGATTTGCGCATTAAATGGGAGTCTAACAGAGGTCATTGAGTTTTTCTCGGCCGGACGGCCACTACAAGTATTTGATCTTAATAATATACGCACTAGATTTGTTGTGTATATGAGAAAAAAAAGTGGAGATAAGCTTGGCGCTCTAGACATCAAAGTCGCCCCGACAAATTTGCTGTCTCACGCCATGATTTCGACCTGCGAGGTATCACTCAGCGAGAAAAACCTTACAAAGTCGCCACAGCACTACGCTTTGAAGTCATATCTTGACGTCTATACGACGACCAGCCCCCCGGCTGTGCGCGGCCCCATCTCCACCTGCCTCTTCTCCTCTGATGACACGAAAAATGAGGCGACGACAAATAGGGCCTGGGACAATAGGCTAGGCTATTTCTCGTACTCGAAACGAGTCGAGTTGATATCAACCTTGCGCGCGGACGTGTGCCGCCAAAATTCGAATCTATTTATAATTGATAACGTCAGTTTGCGAGTCAAGTTAAACCTGAATCCGCAGGAGTTTTATCTCTGGGCTAAGCAGGGAGGGGGTGATGTTGAGATGATTCTCGAAATTGCAGAGTTACATATACCCTATTTTGTAATCTCGCCCGACTTAAGTCTGGCGATAGAAAAGGTTCTGACCGAAAAAAATATTCAATACAGATACCTTGCGAGGCAGCTTAAGACGTTCATTCAACCGGTCCAAAGTACAGAGATTAATATTCCTATGGCCTTTAGTGGACTTTTGCCAAAGGACATTTTAATTACTTTTCAAGAGTCGAGCATATTCAGCCCGAACATGAAAAATAATCCATTTGTATTTGACCACTGCAACGTCCAAGAGATATCCGTTTTTGTGAACGGAGTAGAGCAGAAAATAAAGATATCTACCGAGAGCGAGTTCGGCTTCTGCTCGGCATTAAGAAGTGTATATGATGTGTTTGGCTGCCGTGACGAGTCGCTCCCTGGAAACTTATATACTCTAGATAATATGAAAAACGGCGCTTTTGCGGTGGCATTTGATTTATCGGCAGATAAGAGCGGGTTTGCCTGCGATCACAACTTAGACCTCCACGGCACTCTGCGAATTCACGCGACTCTAAAGCAGCCATTGGAGAATCCCGTGCATGTACTCGTGTTGGCGAGCTTTCCCTCAAAATTTGAAATTACTGCGGACAGAGAGGTTCTTCTCTTCTAAGATGCGCTCTTACAAGTCAGCTCTTTCTACTGTAGATTTAAAGAGAATCTGTGAAAGGCATCCGAAGCTAAAACATGTAAATATTGGTGTGTTTCCACGAAATGAGGTCAGGTCACTCACTCCACCTTTTCGACCGTGTCACGTAATAATTAATCTCAGTACTATCTGGGAGCCGGGCACGCACTGGATAAGCATTTATTTTAATTCCGATATGTCGGCCGAGCTTCTAGACTCCCTCAGTATGCCCGTACACGCGGACATATATAGCTTTCTCAGACGCAATTCCAATCGCGCGTTAGCAAATGGGGCTAGGCTACAGAGCTACGCCAGCGCGGCGTGTGGATTGTACTGCCTATACCACGTATCGGAACGGGCGAGCGGGTCAACGTTTAGAGAGCTGTTGCGCCCCTTCACGCCTTTAGCGACCAAGAATGACCGTCTCGTCGAGTGCTACTTTATGAGCAAGCTAGCATTTCCATCACTCTTCTCTCCCACCCTACGGCACATGGCGGCGGCGCGGCGGGCGGCGTGCAACGGCCGGACGAATTTCCGGGGAGGAGGCCAGTACCCTTCCGACAATCGGACGATCAACATGCTCGGTCAGAACACGCCGTTCGTGTGCGAGCTGGCTGGGGAGAGCTTCTATCTTAGTCCTGTGAATATATCGGAGGCCTTGCCCGCGGACCAGAGCGGCCCGATGTACGGACAGCCGACGGCTCAGCAGCACCAACAGCAGCCGGCCCAGCAGCTGCAGCAGCTGCAGCAGCTGCAGCAGCAGGATGGCGCGCACCAGGCGTACGCGGCGCAGCCTGAAATGAGTATGTATCTATTAATCTACCACTGCCATTATTACGCCTCATTGCGGCGTCACATTCATATATATTTATTTTATTTTAGGCGCGGGCGACGCCGCCTCCACTCCTCCGTGCTACGCCCCGCGCCGCGGCCGCCCACGCAAGGGCTCTGCGGTCGAACGCCCAGGTGCGAGCATTATGTGTGAGAAGCTGCATCTAAATTATGTCATTCGTCGTATGTATCTATATCATAGCGGCGCCTGTTGGTTCACAGCTCCATCTACGCCGTTGTCCGGGAGGACGGCCGCTCACCCCAGTAAGAAAGCCAGATCTACATGCCGAAAGCTATTCTCAGATAGGGACGATCTGTCGTCCCCTCCACCGGCTGCAGCCCCGCCGTTATCGGCAGGCGGCGGCTGCCCACATAACGGCGAGACCTGTGTAACATTCGATCGTCTTATGGCGTGTCTGTCACTGTTAAAATGCCCCACTTGTATTGGGAGGACTACCCCGCATAGCACTTAAACGGCGCGCGCGCGCTCCGGACTGTGTGTGTGTGTGTGTGTGTGTGTGTGTGTGCGTGCTCGTGCGTGAATAGGCAATAAGTAAATCTGTATGTATCTATGTATCTCTGTATTTTACCTTATACATTAAATTTTCATTATTAGTATTTGTATATATATCGCTCGCATGTGTATCAGCGCGTGCGCGCGCACGCAATTTCTGCACTCGTAAATATATTTAGGAAATAAAATGGAGCACTTATATACATATATATATATATATATATATATATGCATTTATTTTCTATATCTTGTCCCTATCTCCTCCGCATCCTCATACGCCTTCGCATTCGCCTTGCCATTTACACTCTTTGGCTACACAGACTTCGATTCAATTTAATTTAATATTTCATTCTCACATCAATATTTGCCTTATTTGCAGAACAATGAGCGTTGCGGTGCAGTTTATTATTATGGCCTGCATCACGCAGGCCATGTCGATTCTAGCAAAGAATCGATTCACGCCAAGGGAGAAAAGGCGCAGAGTCCTGCAGCTGATCGCTCGCACGCAGAGGCGCTACAACCGGCGCAGAAGGGTCGAGCGCGAGATGCGACGGGCCCGGCTCGCACTGGCTCCAGCCCCGACCCCCGCGCGCCGCGCCCCGCCCCACCCCGCCCCACCCCACCCCGCCCTATTCCCGTCCGCCGCTCCTGCAGAGCCCGCGACACACGACCATGCTCCTGCTCCGTGCCCGCCCCGCCCCGCCCCGCCCCTCCCCGCCCCGATACCGTCCATCTCCCCGCCTCGCCCCGTCCATGCGCGCGCCGCCACGGAGTCCACCGTCCGTGCACATCTTGAGGTCGCCGCCGCCCCCACCCCCGCCCCCACCCCTGCACGCCTATACTCACCTCGATCGCCCAGCCTTTCTCCCCCATCCAGTCCCGGCCCCCTGCCGACTGTTCGCGCCGACGAGAGCCCACTCGCTCACCCTCTCCCTCCCACTCCCTATCCATTCCGCCTAGCGAGACGCTTCAAGTCCGACGAAGAGGCGGAGAGGCGGGGATACGAGGCGGAGGTGGAGTACGAAAGGAAATTGGCGGAGGAGTGCGGGTTCCTGGAAGGGGACTGGTACTACGAGTGGGAAGACTGGGAGTAGAGGGTTGGGTAGTACCCGTCTCTCTCCCCGTCTCTCTCTCTCTCTCTCTCTCTCTCTCTCTCTCTCTCTCTCTCTCTCTCCCCGTCTCATGCTCCGTGCCCGCCCGCCCCGCCCTGCCCCGCCCCACCCCGCCCTTTTCCCGCCCGCGTCCCCTCCTCGCCCGCCCATGCGCGCTGCCCCGTCCACCGCTCCTGCAGGCCCGCGATCGGCGACCATGCCCCGGCTCGCACACGCTTATGCTCCGTGCCCGCCCCGCCCCACCCCGCCCCACCCCGCCCCGCCCGTCTCTCTCCCTCTCTCTCTCTCCCCCGTCTCTCTCTCTCTCATCCGCACGCCGACCGCCCCGACATCGCGCCATGACGCCCGAGCGCCGCGCCCAGACTCCAAGTCCAGGCCCCATACCAGGGCGTCAGGTGACACTGTTTCCGTCCTGGGGCCCCCGGGGGCCTCGGGGCACGTCGCGTCCACCGCAACGTGGAGACGACCAGTCAGTCGCGTCCTGATACGGCCCTGAGCAGTTGGATGGACGGCGCGCGACCGCCCGCCACCTCTGGTGAGTAGTATGTTGGTACATGTCTGAGCGCGTGAGAGATCCTCACACGCCCTGCACCTCGATCCTCTCACTAATTATATGCGCCTACTTTGCGATATGCAGCTCTCCGCCCGCCGCCGGCTTGTCCAGGACCATGATGATTATCGGGATGCCGTCCTTATTAAGTGAGGCGTTGGTGGCCCTGCTGTGCCTTGGTGAGTACTCTCCGCCTGCCTCGCGGTCACCCCGCATGCCGCCCGCCGGCTGCGCGCGCCTGGTCGTGCCGCCCCGACCCGCCCTCGCGGTGTGGGGCAGCCCGCCCCACACAGATCTCTCTCTCTCTCTCTCTCTCTCCCTCTCTCTCTCTCTCCCTCTCCTACCTGCGTGCCGACCAACCCGACTATGCACTTTACGGCATTCGATTCGGATACTCCCGTGAGCCCCCTCGGAGCACTTATCGGCCCGCCTGCGGGGCCGTCTCCACCTGACCACTCCGCCCGCTGCTGACCCCCCCCCCCCTCTAATACGATCGACACCCGTCGGGGTCGGGCGGGTGCGCGCATGTATTAGCTATATGTTAATTATAGTGTCTTTGGTGCACGTTCCAGGACTAGCTGGACCCCCCGCCACCTGCGGCGCGCCAGGTGCAGAAGACTGCCTGTCTCTTACGCCCATCGATGCTGATATCATTGGAGCGGCAGTTGACGCCGTTCCTCTCAGTAAACTGACCGCCAATGGAACTTTCTGCTGGAGACTTCCGTTTGGAAGAACTTTTACGGAGGTTGACAACTTAAAGATGGCATCAGTGCAGGCTCTTTCTCGAGGTTTGTGTTCCCCCAACTCTACGGCCGCGGCCGATGCCGCGGGCGCGTGCCGCCGGATCGGGACGGCCATGTCGGCGTGGGACGCGTGGGCCTTCGAGGGCACGCACTACGGATCAATGGCGAACGAGTCGTCATGCACAGTACTACCAGAATTTCCTATTCTACACGCCGACTCGATCTCCATCGTCTTAAATTTTACAGAATACAGCGCTACGCATATTACTTATATGTACCAGAATATTCTGCTCGCCTCATGGGAGTGCACTGTAAAGCTTCTAGAGGAGCTTAGACTGATGGCAGATTCTCTATCGCTAGGTCAAGTGCCCTCATTTTCGGCACTTACATGCAGGTCGATCCGCGACTCGGTTCCGGCGCGGGCCCGACTCGAATGTGATGATCTGGGTAACCGATCCATTAGTCTTGAGGGCAGCGATATAGTTTTGCGACTGGTTCTGCCGCTGTATGATGAGGTCACATCATTTATCTTACTACCTATGCCTAATATTGTTTCTCCCGAAAGAGCGAGTTTCCTTGGAAATATGGCTCTCGAACCGCTGCACGTAGCAGTCACGCGCGGCGAGCCGGCCCAGATACTCTCGGAGAGTAACGCGTCCGACATTGGCTGCCTACAGGTGCTCTTTACGAGGAGCGGCTCTTGCGACATGACGGATATACCTATGAACGAGCCGATCGTATTCCCACTAAATGAAACTCTGGCGTGGGTCGTGTTGTCACCAGGACCCCAGATGCTATCGGTGAGAGCCACTAAGACATCAAAACTTAGGCGAATAGAGATAGATGGCCGATTGATCATTAGAGTGACCGATTCCACTAATTGCTGCGATTCAATCCGTTAGAGGTAGAAGGTCAGAAAAAACTTCGTGCCACATTTGTGAACCCAAAAGTTTGTCGCAAGGAGCCTTTGAGAGCGACCCATGTTTTTGTGGTGAGGTAAACATACAAATCCTTAAAAATACCCCCAAAAAATCATGTAAATGGCTAAAAAATTCTTTTTTGAACTCAATAACAGTAATCTATGCTCTCCTTAAGCTGGGGCCGATTTTTCTGTGATGTCCGGATTTCAGTAGGGTCTCCCCTTAAGCTTATGAATATTACACAAGACACAAGCCCTGTACAATGTCACATGTTTTCAAAAATACTTATCCAAGTAGTAATAAAATCACAGTCCATCATTGGACACAACAAAACACTAGCAAAATAATTTACTGAAAGGTGTATGAATACTTTGTAATACAGAAGAACAAGAGACCTGTACAATATCACATGTTTTCAAAAACGCTTTTCCAATTAATAACACTGATGGTTACACAGTAAATTCAGTTAACAGTTATACAGTTAAACAGATATATTTTCTTTGCCAATGTACAATAAACTCTGTAAAAGATTGAGAAATTTTTTTACCATAACAGGAAGCTTGTTGAAGAAAATTACCAACAATTTCTTCTTAGTTTAAAAAATTATTTACTACAACTTAAAAATCACAGTCCATCATTTGGCCAGAACGAAACACTAGCAAAATAATTTACTAAAAGGTGTATGAATACTTCGTAATACAGAAGACAAGAGCCCTGTACAATATCACATGTTTCCAAAAATGCTTTTCCAATTAATAACACTGATGGATACACAGTAAATTCAGTTAACAGTTATACAGTAAAACTTATATTTTCTTTGTCAATGTACAATAAACTCTGTAAAAGATTGAGAATTTTTTTTTACCATAACAGGAAGCTTGTTGAAGAAAATTATCAACAATTTATTCTCAGTTTACAAAATTATTTACTACAACTTAAAAATCACAATCCATCATTTGGCCAGAACAAAATTACATGTAGCTTACATTCATAGCTTCCTAATATTTAGTCTTTAATCAATTTCATGGCAGTTGGCCATTGGCACTAAGTAAGTTTCTTCTCTAACAATCATTTTGATAACTGGAACTCTGAAAACACTTGGTGTAAGAATAGTCTCTTCAGTTCTTAAGACATGCGCAATGTGATGTGCAAATCTAATTGGGTAATCTACATGGTGTATGGCTGCAAGTACAAAGCAGACTTTATTCCCATTCACCTGTACCACAATAATCTGTTGAATAGTCAGGAATCTGTCGTCCCATGTGAAGACATGGCTGTTATCAGACCGTGTGTCTTCATGATAGGTTCTGATGCGATATTTAATGCCTCGAACCAGCATTCTGTCATAACCAGTCAGGACTCTGCTGTCAATACTTTCTCTTTGGAGAAAATTTTGTTCTGCTAATGTTGCAGGTCTGTCTCTTCCTCTGCCAAGCACACAAATATTTTCATCAATTCTCTCTGACAATTTTCTTTGATAAGCAAAAAGGGTATCACATAAATGGTCCTTCACACGCTGAGAAATATCATTTCTGTACGGATATAAATGCACATACATTTTAAGTAAGTGCCTAGCCACCATTTGGTCAGCTGCACCTTTAGCTGAAGTAACATGCACTCAGGAAACGCAAGTGTGTACTTGAATGCAGTATTTCCTGCATACCTACATGTATTCAGGAAATAATGTGTACTTAGTCAAGTATGCAGGAAATAATGTGTACCTGGTCAGGTATGCAGGAAATCCTGTGTACTTGACCAGGTACACACGAAAACCTCCATACATTTATTGGGGAGATTTAGTGTGTACCTGGTCAAGTACACAGGATTTCCTGCATACCTGACCAGGTACACATTATTTCCTGCGTACTTGGCTAAGTACACATTATTTCCTGAATACATGTAGGTATGCAGGAAATACTGCATTCAAGTACACACTTGCGTTCCCAGAGCAAGCCCAACTGTCTTTTCCAAGACTCGAAATTAAAAGTGCTCGTTGTCCAGGCTGAGGACCATCTCCGTCTTGCCTGTGCTGCATGTGTCAACATGTGCATATTGAATGTCATATGTTCGGCTCCATAGTATTCCTGGTACAGGTGAACAAATCTTTCAGCATATTCAGATGCTCTCTGAAAATCAGCAGGGTCTATAGAGTCTTGAGAGAAAACAAAAAGAACATATGACAACATGGACAAGTGTTCCAGATTTTGGTTTGTCATGTAATTATCAAGAAAGCAGAGTACAGCCTCATATCTTATGAAGTAGCTCCATTGAGACCCCTTCCAGCTATCCCTTTTCCGAATGCTGAGCCACTTCCTTGACATCTGGATTGGAGTGCGAACGTCATGCATTCTGAAGTTAACAGTGTTGAGAGCTCGAGGTTGATTACGTAGGTTGGAGATTAGCAGATCCAAGAAGGCAACAGATATCCCCTCATACAAGGGATGGAGGTCATCCATACAATTACCCTCAGAAAGGGAAAAGTGAGACAACATCATCAACTGAGAGGGGCCCTTTTGGCCCTCATAGAGAACATTACGTCTCATTGCTACAATTATTGAGTCATGGGTGCGATCAACAGCTGCAGGTAAATTTTCATAAGGAAGGACAGGATATTTCACGCATCCAGCTAGGAAAATACCTTGATGATTACACACATAACATTAACTCCGCACGTTTTCGCGAAAAAGTTATCAGAAAAAATCAGGGAAATCAAGAAAAAACTTTAAAAAATCATTAAAAAAATCTTAAAAATCAAAATAAATCAAAATGTTACGCACAGTTCAAAAAATTTACTTTTCAAAAAAATCAAAAAATCAGATTAGTTTTAAAAAAATTAAATTGTTTAAAATCGGTGTACGCTTGCGGTCTCCCCCCCCCCCCCCCCCTCACTCCCCTAACAAAAACATGTCCCTTTGCTATGCCCTTGTCGTGTTGTCTGCCACGCAGTGATCCGTCCCACCCAACGGCCACGTCGTGAACGTTGACTCTGACTCCATAATTCATAGTTAACGGGTTCAATATTTTGAACATTCGTTTATTACACAGGTACTAGCGCTTTAAATCGGCATGTTTGCCAGCTTGCGGAGGTTAAAGAGTCCGACCTACTGCCCGCACCAATTACAGCCAGAGAGGCCGTCCTGGACGCAACGGCTGAGTACGTGGCTGTGGATCTGAGACCTCTGTCAATTGTAGAAGGCCCTGGGTTCCTTAGCCTGGCCCACACTCTAAATGACCACGGACTTTTATTGTTACCAGCCCCTGGACTTTTTTGAGCATGTCTAAGCCGGAGACAATATTGTCTGCAGTTATTAACATTTTTGAAAATTTTGTAGCTAGCTAGTAACAAAATTTTCAAAAATGTAACTAACTATACACAATATTGTATCCGGCTTAGGCATGCTCAAATAAGTCCAGGGACTGGTAACAATAAAAGTCCATAGTCATTTAGAGTGCAAACCCTTGTGCTCACAGGGAACCAATATGGAAAGTTGGATGTGAGAAGCCTCATAAGTGATCGCAAGACTATCAAGCGACGCATTCATGACCTGGCAGAGGAAGAACGCGCAGAATTGAACCCGCGAGTTGCTGCTGCTGCGGCGGCGGAGGAATTGTCCTGCTCCCTCGACATGTGGACAGAGGATTCCCGAAAGCAAAGCCTTATGGGCTGCAATGTCTATTTCCCGAGTCTAAATCCAACAACAAACGAGTGGGAAGTAGAGACTAAAGTTTTTTTTTTTTTTTTTTTAACTGAGTGCTATCCGAAGGGCCAGTCAAAGAGTGCGGAAAACCTGAGGGCGTTCATTATCAGAATGTTTGAAACACGAGGGATGTCCGAGGAAATTCTAAAGAAGGTCTGTTTTGTAACGGATGGTGAGCAGGCGCAAAAAAATGCACTGAATGGGTTCTGGCGAGAGTATTGCTTGGCTCACGCCTATAACATAGTCTTCACTCATGCCATGACAGTGCCAAAGAACTTTCAGGACCTTACCCCTGAGGCACGCAAAATAACTGAACAGGTGGACGTTGTAGTGAAAGAGATTCGGAAATTAAATACTCAGGTTAAGGGGAAAAAAATTGTACAAGCAGAGAAACTGATATTCCCTAAGCAGTTCTCCACGTCCAACTGTGAAGCTTTCGTCTCTGGCAACTACCAAAAGATACATTCAACTAAGTGACGATATTTTCTCAACTACCCCCCCTCCCCGGAGGAGGTTCGACAACTCGTATATTTCTTCGTACGCGGTGGCTGTATTACCTGTAAATTACCTTTATATTACCATATATTCACTGTGAAAAATATGTTCGTAGATTTACGATTTATTTTGTAAATTATGACTTACGAAAAATGTTGTACATTTACGACTGCCCATTCTTGCCTGTAATTGAATTTCAAGTCGATAGGTACTGCTTGTAATTTTACGATAAGTGTTCGTAATTTTACAACTCCACTTCATGGAAAATTTTCCCGCAAATCTACTATAATTTTTCACAGTGTTACTTTTATACTTCCACAGGTAAGCCTCTATGTTGCCCCTATATTTCTATGTATATTATTTTATATTACATACATATTTTCTATATGTTACTGGTATATTACATACATGTTTTCTATATGTTACTGGTAATACACGTATACTCTTTCCTGCGCGCTTAAGGGCAGTTGTCGTAACTCCATCCCTTACACGCAATTATTGTAGTATTTGTGGTATTAACTGGTTTATTGTTCTAGATGCGAAAGGTTCTAACCCTCTCTAATGCGGAGAACTCACTACGAGTTTAGGAAGAGATTCACTGCGGGAAGCTGAGTGATTTATCCAAATACTTAAAGGACCTGGAGGACGCAGTGGGGCGCGTGGGTCACACGCAGGGGTCGGCCCTGCCAGCTGTTCTGCAGCTGTGTCAAGTAAGGGAGGCAGACTCCGAATTTGTTAAAGGACTCCGCATTCTACTCTCCCAGAATGATTGCATAGAAGTTTTAAGAATTTTAAGGCTCAAGGACGCGTGCAGTAATCTTGTGCACTACATTAAAAGCGCTGGGCTTATGGAGGAGCTTCCAACCTCACTGAAACAATACATGGAGGTGCGCTGGAGCAGCTGTTACCGCATGTTAGAGTCTATCAAAAATGCGTACGCAGAGGTGAGTTTATGCTAGACTACTTTCGGCTTCCCATATACTTTTGGGAATGAACTTCGCGCGTGTGTTTTGACCCTGGTATTATACTTTGGGAGCGTGTACGGCGCGCATAGGGAAGTGTTTTAGTGTGGGACGTTTCTGGTCGAAAATGAAAAAAAAAAATGGTGTCGCAAGTGTGACATTTACATTTTTGAGAGTTATGCCAGCAGGTAGGCAACCCGTCCGGCAGAGTGAGCGCAGCAAGCGAGAGAGCAAGATGAAGATGGTGGCGGGTGGGGGTGGGGGCTGTCATTTTTTTTTGAGGGGGGGGGGGGGGGTTGGGGGGGTTGGTACAGGGGTAGGGCTGCAAAGCTCGGAAATTTTTCATATTTAAACCCTGCCCACTAGGCAACATTCGGACAACACTGCGTGGGAGATTGCGTAGTAGGCAGGGTTTGTCTGGGAAAAATTTCCTAGAGTTGCAACCCTTTTCAGTAGAGAGCAGGAAGAGCTACCCTGTTAGCTCTCTCGCCGCGCCCGCATCGCGCTCTTTGTCGGACGGGTTGCCTTCCTACCGCCAAAATCTTCGAAAATTTAAATGTAGCTCTAGCGCTGCCAATTTTATTTCCAACCAACGTCCAAACACTTCTCTCTGCGCTACCTACACACTGCCCAAGAGTATAAACTCGGTCCCGAAAAACAAAGAGAGAAAAAAAGAGCACAAAAAATACATTATGTCTCTGAGTGTTTTCAGTAATAAGAAACAAAATCAAAGGCAAAGTTTTAAAGCATTTTGTTCTCGCTCAGGTACAAGCTGTTTTAGAGCGTAAGAACGCTGCCAGCAAGCTCGATGACATTCCACTGCAATTTTTGACAGAGGTGGTTGATCTCCTTCAGCCTTTGAAGCTTGAGACCGAAAGGGCTCAGCATAAGAACTGCGTCACTGCATCTCTCCCACTGGTCAGCTACCATTCTCTTCGTCAGGCGTACTCTCCCGACGAAGATGACAGTGAGCCGATTCGTATGATGAGGGCTAGATTGCACCAGGAGTTGGCAAATGTCGTAGAGCTTACTGACACCCATAAAATTGCGTCCTTTCTCGACCCCTCATTCCGTGGCTTCCGGAACATACTTTGTGAAGCTGAGAAGTCAGAGGTACGAGACATTCTTTACTATTGTAATGGTTCGCAAGCGTAATATCATTGCACTAACCACAGACCTACACGCTGTTCGTTAAATTGTTTGTCCTGGACAGGTTCATCAGATTGTTAGGGACTTGATCAATGACCCCCAGCAGCAGGCCCCTATTTCTCCCCCTGGCGAAGTCGAGGCTGCGAGTGGCTCCACCTCTGCAAAAAAAAGAAGTTTGATCCCTATGCTGCTTTTCGAGAGCAGCCTCTGGGACAATCAGCCCCATTCGAGGACGAGGTGGAGGCCTACCTTCAGGAGCCCCTCGGTTTTGATTTTGACGAGAATAAGCAGCTGTCATGGTGGATGCGTAGAGTGAGTTCCACAACATTTTATAAGATTGATAGATAAGTTAAACACACACATAAAAAAAAAGTTTGCCTCTGAGCAAGGTTTATGGCTCTCGGACAAAAAAGAACCTAAATAGACTCAGTCAATTTATTTAGCGCCGGTGCAAATTTTTAGCTGTACAGCTAACTGCTATCTGAACGACTAGTCCCACGTAGCTGTACTACTAATTTTTGTTCCTTCAGCCAAGTTTTTAGCTTGGGTGCTAAATTAGCCCAGCTAAGTCAATTAAAACCAAACAGATTTTTTTTTCTTTTCTTTTTTTTCTTTGCTTGAAATAAAAGCGCTTATTTGTTTTATGTAGAGGGTGATTCTTCCTACTTTATATAGGGTTCAGGGGTGCCTCGAGAAGGGTTTTGATACCGAACACTTGAGTTCGGAAATGAAAATTGGCTGTGCATCCGTGATGCGCAGCGGGACGGGTGAGAGAGAGTGACAGCCCATGTAGCACGGCGACATCCGGCGATGTTGGATCGCCGGGAGGACGGAGCCTCGATATTTTGGCGATATCTTTTTTGCTTCAACGCCCGGCGGGGAGCAAGGCGCTGTCCTCTCGGTATCCGTCATAAAATATACACTTAAGAATATCTTTCGGAAAAATTTTGGACATCATGCTGTGGTTCTCGCTAGACTGACGCCTCCGTTTATCGCCTCAATAATGTGTAGGCGCGTTCGTCTGAGCGACGATAGCAAGATGTCTTAAAGATGCAGGAAACTCGACAAAAAAAGGTGTCGCTACAACCCTATAGTATGGTTATCCGTAAAATGATGAACCTTAGGCGATTGCCATCAGATGGCATTCCGATATTAAAATGTTTCTAAAAAAAAATCGTCAAGAGTTATCGGCACGTTATCAGAAGTAGTACGTCGCCCAAGCGAGAGACACTAAATATCGCTTGCAGATCATTATCTGATAATATTAAAGGCTTTGAACCCCCATGCGATAGCGGCTGGGAGAATCGCGCGAAGGACTGACCGGCGATAGCACAGCGATATGACCTGACCACCATCGCACGGATGAAATCGAGGCGTTAATGTCACTGGGAACTTAAAGAAAGAGTACTTTTGCCGCCTTCTATCGGATGTTCAGAAGATATAGTAAACCAGAGTTCGCCAGGCTGTCGATTTCAGCGTTCGCCAAAACGGAAAAATAGCACTATCGCCTTGCCGACAGCGAAAACATATCTAATGGATACGAATAACAAAACGTTGCGCCCGTCAGACAAAATACCCCTAGAAAATCCCCTTTCAATTTTACGCCCCAGAAACAGAGATCATTGGTGAACACAGTGCGTCTCGTAATCGCCAGGACATCGCCTGGGTGTCAATAGGGGAAGAATAGCTCCACGATATCGCAGGATCATCCCGTCGCACACAAACAGAGATCATTGGTGAACATAGTTCGCATTGCTCTCACCAGGACGTCTCCTGGGCGTCAATAGGGGAGGAATGGCTCCACGATATCGCAGGATCATCCCGTCGGGAGATTCTGGGGTGCGTGCGTGTCGCCAAGAAATGCCGCTAGGTGGCGTCACGGTCAGAGCGTCACATGCAAAACCGATTCTTTCGCATTAAAATCACATTTTGACAAAATACTAACATTTAATTTTACGCTTTGTGTTTTATAAGACAAATCCTTTTGTGCCTGTGCAGGTTTTATGTTTAAATCGTAAACCATGCGCCAGAAATAATTGGTTCAACTTGAACGCGCGCAGGTCCCTGATCCGTCTCCCTGCTTGGGTACGGCAACGTCCTCCTTAGTGATGTCAGGCAGCGGTCTACATGAATCCGATAATTTTTTGGAGTTATAGCTCTGACTTTTCTTCTAACGAAAGTCGGAGCATGATTCTCCAGAGCGTGCTAGATAGAGGATTGAGGTATTCCTCTGACGAAAGTGGGTGTCAATAGGGGAAGAATAGCTCCACGATATCGCAGGATCATCCCGTCGCACACAAACAGAGATCATTGGTGAACATAGTTCGCCTCGCGCTCGCCAGGACGTCTCCTGGGCCTAAATCGGGGAGGGATGGCTCCTCGATATCGCAGGATCATCTCGTCGCACTCGGACCGAGTATGTGTGTTTGCCTCGCGCTCGCCAAGACGTCTCCTGGACGTCAATCGCGGAGGGATGGCGGGGCGATGTACCACGTACATCCCGTTGCACACAAACCGGGTGCCTAGGTGTACGCAGTTAAACGCTGTTCGCCTTGCTTTCGCGAGCACGTCTCTGAAACGAAAATTCGGGAGGGAAGGGTGTGGCGATATTCCAGGCATATTTAGCCATCTAAAATCTCTATTCGTTATGGCTTACGAAACGGTGAGATGTAGCCATAGCGATAACCGTTTGATGATCGCGTGGCGACTGTTCTGGTATTTACTGATCGAGAATAGTGCCTATTCACGTCGGTGTATTTCTTCATCGTGGCTCTAACTTTTAGGGCGCAATCGCTGCAGCGCTATCCCTACGTTTACTCGAAACGACATCTCAGCGACCGTCCCTATTGTGCCAAACTTCATATCTGAAAGAAATCGCCACGGATATCGCGGCGACGAAGATTCGTCGCCGGCGATACTGTGGTGATAGAGCTGGGATATTTTTGTGCTACATGGGAGGATAGGGACAGTGGGGTGACTTGAAACCCGTAGCTATCCCCCACACATCGGGCCGCCACCTACAGACCCGTGGCCTCTGCCAGGTGGGGGATGGTCACAGGGGTAGGGCTACACCATCAAAACACTTCGCAAGACACCCCCTACACGTGTTGCTGAAATATCTTCAATCGGAAAAAAATCACCCTATATGTATCTAGATATGCATTAACCTGGATGTTATTTTTCCAGACTGACCGATTTCCCCGCCTTTCTAAGCTGGCGAGACGGCATTTGTGCATCCCTGCCACAAGTGCGGAAACTGAGCGCACTTTCAGTGACGCAGGGTGGATCCTGAATAAGCGGCGCAAAACTCTAAATATGGGAGTTGCGGACGACCTTATTCTGTTGCACATGAACTGCAGAGAGAAAATTAGGGACCGCACTCAAAGGCTGAAGGGGACGCGGCGAGCAAAAGCTGCGTTAGGTGAACGTGGTCATAATACTGATAAGTAATTTTCATTGAATGTGTACTTTGATTAGTCAATACTAGTCTTTTTCGTTTTGTTTTCTATTTTTCCTTTTAAAGTTTATCTTGTTGACTAATAATTTTGATAATGAAAATTGTATTTTCTAGTCTTACAAAAGTCTGAGAGAAAATTATTATTATTTTTGTTGACGAATCTGATAAATATTTAGAATGCTTAGAGGTGTTTTTTTTTAAAGACTTCTAAACTAAAAGTAATCTGCGACAAGAAGTTTCTGTTCTGCCCTTCTGCCCCTGCCTTCGCCTTACCAGTCTACCTCCTCCCCTCTCCGCCTCTGTCAGTCTCTCTCTCTCTCTCTCTCTCTCTCTCTCTCTCTCTCTCTCTCTCTCTCTCTCTCTCTCTCTCTCTCTCTCTCTCTCTCTCCGCTGGGATGAAGGAGTGACGCGAGTGATCGGAGTGTGTGGAAATTGAGTTATTTTGGAGGTGCTAGTGCCGCAGAGGAGCCAGGACAGGCATTTGAGTGATTTGTAGTGACTTTAATTGTGCGTGGCAGTGAAGGCAAGTGTCTGTGTGGTCGTGACTGTTATAAATAACTAAGTTAACAGTAGCTGTGTCAACGAGAGGTTATACGGCCACCATTATTGTAGTGGACAAGTACTGCCAACCTAATTGGTTCCCCACAGCTCCACTGCCCTGCAGAACGTAAGCGTGCGCATAGGTTGGCTACTCTGTTCCACTTCAAGATGACGTCCAAAACAAGAGGAGGAAGCAAGCAGACGGAAAAGGTAGCAGAAATGGAAAGAGGAGAATTAGAGAGTTTAATTTTGAAAACAGTACAAGTAGCCTTGAAGCCAGTGTCTGACTCACTGGAGACTCTAACCAAAGAAATAGAAGAGCTCAAAGTAGATCTCCAACAAAATGATCATAGGATCTCCAAGTTAGAAAAGTTTGTTGAAAATAAATTGGATGAGCTTGAGCAGTATGGGCGCAGGAACAATCTTCGAATATTTGGTGTACCTGAAAAGCCTGGTGAAGACACTGATGACATTGTTCTGCAAGTGGCGGAGAAAATGGGTGTGGAGTTGGATAAATCCGTCATTGATAGGTCCCACCGAGTTGGCAAGAGAGGCTCCCAGGCTAGGCCCATCATTGTCAAATTTATAGGCTATGGCCCTCGAAGAACTATGTTTACAAATAAGAAGAATTTAAAAAACTCTAAAATAACAGTTAGGGAAGATCTTACTGCCTATCGTCTGCAAGTGTTAAAAGAAGCTGTTTCAAGGTATGGTATGAAACAAGTGTGGAGCCGTGATGGAATTATCAAGATTAATGTTGGGAGTCAAGAACCAGTTGGAGTAAAGACCCTAGAATACTTGAATTCCATAACCATGGATTATCCACCACCAACAAAATAGCAAGTAATCAAGCTGATCAAGCAAGATCTTTCTTCTAAATAGGGGTCAACTAAATAAATAAGACTGATATCTGATATGTTACGTTTTTGTTTCTACTGTGCCAAATAGAAACATGTTTAATTCATCTTAACCTCAAATGGCACAATATCTACTATGTTTTTGTTATTATGTTTGTTGTTAACCATGCAAAATATTTTGTTTATTATATATTATGCTGTAATGCAAACCACAAAGGAATGTATATTCGTTGCCTGGTTCTGTTTATTTTTCTATGCATTAACTCATACTCCATTACACTTTAATCACTAACCATCATGTGTGAATTACAAGCTGATTCACTTAATAGCTATGTACATGGTATATCTGCAAAGCATAAGAATTACTTGAAGATAGTGCACCTCAATGCCCAATCATTATTGAATGACTCAAAGCAGGAGGAATTTATTGATGTATTTTCAAACAGTGAGATTGATGTTATTATTGTATCTGAAACTTGGCTAAAGGACAACGCACAAGTAACGCTCCCTGGGTATAATTCTTTTTATAGAAATAGGAGTCATACAAAAGTAGGCGGAGGAGTTGCAGCTTTTGTGAAATCATCACTTAAGTCTCGAGTTGTCTCAATGTCCCTGGGAGAGGTGAATAGGCCGGAGTACATCCTAATTGATGTTTTAGTTGGATCTGAGAAGATACTGGTGGCAGGCATATACCGACCACCTAAAATAGGCTATTTGGAAATATTTAAAGAAGAGTTATATAAATATACAATTGACTATAAATATACCTTTGTCTGTGGAGATATAAATGGCAGACTGGAAAGCAAGACTGATGAAACCAAAATTATTTTAAATACACTTGAGCTATGTAACCTACACTGTGTTGCTTTTGGACCCACATTTCATGTGAGTGGTTGTGAATCAACACTTGATATAATTAGTAGCAACTGTCCTGACCATCTGATAGACTTTGGACAGCGACCAGCTCCTGGGTTCTCTGCGCATGATTTGCTTTATGCGGTTTATGATATATCAATACCTAAGACGACTAGGAAAATTATAAAATACAGAGACATTAATCAGATAAGTGTGGAGGACCTATTAAATGATGTCGAAAGGGCCAACTGGATGAATGTATATAATGCTACAGATGTGGACTCCAAGGTAGAAATCTTTAACAATATTATGTTGGAACTCATGGATAAACATGCCCCTGTCAAGACATTAGTACCGAAGAGCTGCAAACAACCATGGATGAATAAAGATATCAGGAAAATTATGAAAAGAAGAGACAGATTAAGAGAAAAATTTTTAAAATCCAACTTACCAGCAGACAAGGAGCAATATAGGGTGACCAGGAATAAAGTAAAGCAAGAAATCAGAAATGCCAAAGCAAGATATTATTATAGTAAATTTGAACAGCCCGGTAGATCCAAGCAAATATGGTCAACTCTCAGGACTTTGAATATAAACTCAAGCAGTGGAGAAACTATATTAACGGTGTCAGTGGATGATCTTAATAATCACTATGCATCGGTCTCTTCAGTCAAATTTCCTGAACAGATATCCACCGCCATTGCGCATTACAGAAGTCAGACCAAGGAGAAGAATCTCTCAGACAAGTTCCATTTTAAATATGTAACTCCAGAAGAAATATCCAATGCCATTCTTTCCATAAAATCTAATTCTCTAGGAGTAGATCTATTACCAGTCAAGTTTATCAGAATATGTCTACCACTTTTACATCCGGTTCTTGATCATATTTTTAACTACAGTCTGCAGAATGGAAGCTTTCCAAATGTGTGGAAAAAAGCAAATATAATACCAATACCAAAGATAAAGTCCCCTAGTGTGCCTAAAGACTATAGGCCAGTCAGTATTACCTGTGTGCTAGCCAAAGCCTTGGAAAAAGTGGTCCACAAGCAGATGTGTGAATATCTACATGAAAATAACCTACTTAATGAACATCAGTCTGGATTTAGAGGAAATCACAGCACTGTGACTGCCCTCTTGAAAGTCATTGATGATGTTAGAGCTGCGATGGACAAGAGACAAATTACACTTATGGCGTTATTGGACCTTAGCAAGGCCTTTGATTGTGTGCACCATGGGCTATTACTCACTAAACTTGAGTATCTGGGTTTCTCAAAAGCAGCTGTGTCCTGGTTTTCTGCCTATCTCTCCAATCGGTGCCATCGAGTATTTGTTAATGAGGCATTAAGATCAGACTGGGTACAAATAGCGACGGGTGTACCGCAAGGGAGTGTATTGGGCCCGCTTCTGTTCCTCTTGTATGTTGTTGATCTACCAAAGGCTATCAGCTATTGTGCACATCATTCATATGCTGATGATCTACAGTTGTATTCCCACTTTAATATCAGTGACTTTAGTGAAAACTTGAAGAAAATCCAAGATGATGTGTTAAGTGTTATACAATTTTGTAATTGTCATAATTTAATTCTCAATGTGGAAAAAACACAAATCATTATTCTTGGCACCTCAAGTTATTTAACGCAACTTCACAGAGCGGGTGTTCCTCCTTTCTCAATAAATGGTTGCACTATTCCTTATTCAGCATCGGTAAAAAATTTAGGTATTATAATGGATCCTTCTCTGAGCTGGAATGAACATTGTGCAATGGTAGCGCAAAAGGTATTTAGTACACTGGCTCAATTAAAAAGGAACTTCTCCTTTATACCCCCCAAGATACGGCAACTACTTGTTAAAACTCTTATTTTTCCACATATTGATTATGCTGCTGTAGTGTTCTCTGACATGTCTGTAACCAACAACCTAAAACTGCAAAGGCTGCAAAATTCGTGTATTAGATTTATTACTGGTGCTTCAATGAGTGAACATGTAACGCCCTACTATAAAGAACTTGGCATGCTAAAAGTGACTGGAAGAAGAACCCTAGCTATAGCTTCTCTTATGTTTAAAATAATTAAGACCAAACAACCTGCCTACCTGTATAATAAATATGTCTTTATTTCTAATGTAAATGTCAGGTCCACCAGATCTCATAAGTTGAACATACAGTTGCCAAATCACCGTCTAGATAAGTATCATAAGTCATTTTATATTCAATCCATCAAATGCTGGAATAACTTCAAACTGTTTGATAAGATGCATCTATCTATATATACTGTCAAAAATAATATCTTCTGTTATCTACTTGCTAATATGTAAGCCATTTTATAGCTATTTGGATATACTTGTACATCTGCTTTTTTTTTCTCTTCCTTTCTTTTTCTTTATATTATTCATTATGTTTTGTAGTCACCTGAGAGCAGGTCTATATTGTAGCGGGACATCTTGTCCTTTTATATGGACCTTAATAAAATTTATTTCTATTTCTGTTTCTCTCCCCCTCTCTCTATTTCTCACAATATCTCTCAGAGTCTCTCTCTCTCTTTCTCGCACTATCTCTCAGTCTCTCTCTCTTTCTCGCACTATCTCTCAGTCTCTCTCTCTCTTTCTCGCACTCTCAGTCTCTCTCTCTCTTTCTCGCAATATCTCCCAGTCTCTCTCTCTCTTTCTCGCAATATCTCTCAGTCTCTCTCTCTTTCTCGCAATATCTCTCAGTATCTCTCTCTCTTTCTCGCAATATCTCTCAGTCTCTCTCTCTCTCCTCTCTCTCTCTCTCTCTCTCTCTCTCCTCTCTCTCTCTCTCTCTCTCTTTCTCTCTCTCTCTCTCTCTCTCTCTCTCTCTCTCTCTCTCTCTCTCACACACACACACACACACACGTCGCCCAGCCGGGCCGCCAGCGACAGCCACTGCGCTGCCAGCCACCTGCCTGCCTGTCGCTGGGCCGGACTCTGACGCCCCCCCTTCCCCCACCTCTTAGTGCAAACCGGACCCATTCGCTAGTGCGGGTCCCGCCGAGTGGGAGGAGGCGAGACGGTGTGAACTCAGACGGGACGGGACGGGAGAGAGAGCCGAGCGGGACGGACCGGGCAGCATTCGGGAGCCGATGCCCGGCTCTGCCTCCCAGTAGCAAGGCTCAGACTAAAAGGAGTCACATCGCACAAAGCAAGCCTATACGGTCCAACCATGATAGAGTTTGAAATTGGAGGCAAAATATTCAAACATGAGACATATGAGGCAGATATCCAGGAACACATCTTGGGAATAGATTTCTTGCATAAATTTGATGCAATTATAGGCGTAAAGAAACAAGTCCTAGAGATTGGTGAGGGGCCTAACAGGGTAGAAGTACCATTTACGTTAGGAGAAACAAAAAATGCAAATATTTATACTACGGACAGGGTAGCCCACACAGTGAGGGCTGAGAGCAGCTTCACACTTAAACCTTTCGTGGAGAGAGAGGTTGCCACAGTACTTAAGACGGATACGGTAACTGATGAGTCAGTTAGGGGAAGAACTGACGCCTGTCAGAGTAGTGCCCGGGTGGAAGGATCTCCACTTTGAAATGTAAAAGCTAACAACAAACCGACTGAAATTCTTGTTGCAGTTCGACCTTAATTTACATGTACTGCAGTTACAGATAATACTTACTCATAGATGCACTTAAATTTTACAAAGTAATGATAGTTAAACTATTAAATATCACGTGCGGTTGAAAAGTAGTTGAACTGCAGAAAAGTGTAAACTATTTGCAGATTTTTGAAGTTAAACTACAACTTGACTATAGTCAAAATGCAACAATTTCGGACCGTTTGCAGTTAAACTATAGTTTACATATGCAGTGTGTCTTTAGACTGAGTTTGTAGTTCGAACTTAGTTCAGTTGCACACTGTTTCTTTTTCGGACTATGCATGTCATATGCTCATGAAGTACAGTTCAATTTTTTTTAAAAAGAAAATTTCTTCCTCTTCTTTTTCTTTCTTTCTTCTCAAGCGCCTTCCGCCTCAGTATTTTATTTCACATTTTACTTCATTGTTGCATGTTTACTTACCTTTGGATGATGACGTTTGAGCGGCTGATGTCTGGAGTTGAACCCCGGACCTCGAAGCTGGTAGCCCGTCATGCTGACCACTCAGCCACTGGGACACCATAGCTTGGTGTCGCAGTAACATGGTGTCATGCCAAGGGTCTCAGGCAGCTGGCCTACTGGTCTAACTACAGTTTAACTCCAGTTTGTTTGCCATGTAACTGTGGCTCCTGTTGGATTTCTTAGCTTTGTTTGTTTTCTGACTAAACATGTTCCTTTCTCGACCCCGCCTCCTTGTTTCATACCCCAAAAATCTAAAATTCGGTTGTTCGTGATTTCTTAACCGGGGATGTCGGTCAAGTACCTGCAGGGGCGTCGACCTGGCAATTTTTCAGGGGGGGGCAAAACGAGGGATGTTATGAAAGTTGCCTATCTACAAGGGGCCATTGACGCTTCCGTTATTTTTTGCAATTTGTGCTTTCTAAGTTTTAAGCAAAACATTGAGTAAATTCAATTTTTTAATGGAATTTTCCGAAAAATTAGAAAGATAAAGAGCGTTTTCAACGAACTTCGAAAAGTACACAATACCCAACCATATCTGTAAAGCTCCGTGCGTGTCGCGAGCGAAGCGAGCGAAAAAAATATGAGTTTTTGTGTTAATTAAAATGCAGTTTTTCGAGAATACTTTAAGGAATTAGTCGGAATTTGCAGAGTCAAATTGACTTCAAATATTCCCAGAGTACATTCATCATCATGTTACTCGTCATATGTGCTAACATCTAGGCGGACAAGAATAATCGGATGTCGCGAGCGAAGCGAGCGAGAAGCCAGAGCCGAACTTCTGTTCTTTTCTAGCTTAGGGTCAATTTTAGATGAGTTTTAAGGTTAAATGTAGTGGCTTCTTACTATTATTTTGACCCTTGTTGCCCCCCCCCTGCCCCCTGCTGCCCAAAAGTTGGGGGGGCATTGCCCCGCGGCCCCCCCCGGTGTCGACGCCTCTGAGTACCTGGATAGTAGCCTGACTGCTGCAGGACCCCACCAAAGGACAGGGGTAGCCGGACCGGGGCAGCCCCAGTGACGTGGAAATATGGAAAAACCACCGGCTGTTTGGCAAGTTCGAGATGGGTAGAATCCCCGTAGGTAGGGTGCCTACGGGGCGTGAAACCTCACAGATCAGGATCAGGTACAAAGTCATTGTAGTTGCAACTGAGGCTAGAAGGAAAGATTGGCCCACAAAAATAAACCCTACAGCATCGCCTCACCTTAAACAACAAGAATTCTACAGAACACACAACATGTGTGTTGTCACATGGAGTCGATTAATAAGTTAAGTGCAAACATATTCACACTCACTAACTGCAAAATAAATTACTATCTTCACTTTATAAATAACAAGAGTGCTTTTGCGATATAAGTGTAGAAGCAGCTGCTTATACGAGTTGAAGCCAAAAGTATACTCCAAAACGTAGTATTTTTTAACTTTTTAGTCGTGTTTATGCGTAGTTCAGGACTCTAGCTAGTATGATTTTCTAAACAGTAAAATATCCTTTCTACGATTGTACATGCAACTATAGTTCCAACTACTTTCACAAACTGCAGCCGACATTATAAATGTGAAACCAGTAAAATTGCCGTCATTGTATAGTTTCAACTACAGAAAAGGATATGAGTTAGTGTTTGCAGAAAAACATTATTTAGTTCAGAGTTTTAGATAGCAGTTCACAGCTACAGTTTGGGCAGTGCAGTTTAAACTACAGTCTAAATCGAGATCCTTCCACCCGGGTGGACACACTCAGGGTCTAGACTTGGGTGAAGGGGGCCACACCCAGGGCAGGGTGGTTCCCAAAACTCAGGTAGTGGGCAAAGCAGTGTCGTCAGACTCAGAAGGAGATAAAAGAAAGGGATCCCTAAATGAGAACAGCTAGTTACCAGGGGAGACTAAGTTGGGATTATTCGTACCTAATCCAGCATTTGGAAACAAGGTTTCTAAACTACCACCAGGAGTGGTAGCGCAATCAGGCATTTTACCCTGTCTAACAGCACCAATCTCTGTGACCATACAAAATCTGGGGCATAAGTGTATCTCAATACCAAAGTACGCAGTACTAAGAGAGGTATTTATCCTTCACCCAGATACGTATGAAAAAGAATTTAATGAGGACTTCAAAGAGAAAGGGGAATATGACGAAGAGGAAGAAATAGAAAACATGGAAATAGATGAAGGTATGGATGAAATAGCAAAGGTGAATGTGGTCAACCATGACACAACTCCATTTTCTGACGCAGGAATCAACACTGTTCCAAGTCTTCCAGAGATAAAGGAAGGTGAACCACTTCCAAAAGACTTGCAGGAGTTGGTAGATAGATGCACGCAACTATCTGAAACAGAAAAACAGGAGTTGGCTAAAGTGCTAAGAAAACATCATGACATCTTTGCAAAGGACAACGCCACGTTTGGTAAATGTCCTTGGATAAAATTCAGGATTGACACTGGTGATCACCCACCCATTAAACAAACAGCCAGACCTATACCAATTCATTATAGGCAGGCAGTAAGGGAGACTATTAAGAAATATTTAGAGCAAGGTGCTATAAAGCCTAGTCAATCGGCATAGGACTTCTCCAATTGTATGTGTGATGAAAAAGACAGGAGAAGTAAGGGTCTGTATTGACTAAAGAGCTTTAAATGCAGTCACAAGAGTCCCCGCCACGCCTATACCAAGGGTACAGGATCTGCTGCAGCATATGGGTGGCAAAAAGATGTATCATGCTTTCGATTTAGCACATGTATACCACAACCTAGAAATTCATCCTGATGATCAACCCAAAACGGCTATAATATTACCGGAAGGGCTGGAACTTGCACATAGGCAGTTTGAGTTTACCAGGTTAAGCTTTGGACTGGCCGCAGCACCAGGTGCCTTCCAGTATATAACAGACCAAGTCATTACCCCTGCAAAAGTCAAAACACCCGAAAATGACTTGGGTGAAACTGTATCAGTTTACCTGGACGATATCTGCATAGGAGGAGACAATTTCACACAAATGCTCCAAAAGTTGGAAGCATTATTTAATAGAATACGAGCAGCAGGCTTCCTTCTAAAAGCCAAAAAGGGTGAACTCTTCCAGCCAAAAGTCTCGTATCTAGGCCATAAATTGTCTGAAAAAGGAATAAACACTGATCAGAAGAAAATAGACAAAATACTCAGTTGGCCAGCACCAACCAATGTAAAAGAAGAAAAGTCTTGGCTTGGTTTGGTGCAGTACTACTCAAAGTATGTCCCCCATATGGCAACAATAGCAGCGCCAATATTTAAGCTACAAAAACAGGGACAAATCTTTGACTGGACTACAGAGTGTCAGGAAGCTTTTGACAAAATTAAAAAGCTACTAACAACAGCACCAGTACTGGGAACACCAGATGTGACAAAGGGACCTTTTACTATCACAACAGACGCTAGTCTTACAGGTCTTGGGTGTGTTCTAAGTCAGGAACAAGATGGTAAAGATGTCACCATAGCATACTGGTCTAAAACTCTAAATCCAGCACAAAGGGATTATTGCACCACCCATAGGGAACTTCTAGCAGTCGTAGAAGCCATCAAAACGTTCCATCACTACCTAGCAGGGGCTCCATTTATCGTGAAGTCTGATGACGCAGATCTGCAGTGGTTGAAGAACTTTAAGAATCCCACGGGCAAATTGACACGATGGCTGGAGAGACTGGCTCCATACAAGTTCCAAGTAGTACACGTCAAAGGTAACAGCATAGGGCATGCAGACGCCCTATCCAGGAGACCTTGTGACAACTGCAAGAAGTGCGACCGCCTAGAGGAAAGAGACGAAGAGGTATTAGTGTGCAAATGCAGCAAAAGTAAAGTTTGTGAAAATAACTGTACAAATTGTCTCTTTGAAGAAAAAAAGCAGACAAGATTGACTACTAACACCATTACCGTTAACTGGACAAAAGTTGTTCCTGATGGTATGAGCCCGACAGACATCAGAAAGGCTCCATTACTTGATCCCGACATAATGCCTATTATGGTAGCTGTACAGGATCAAAAGAAACCTGAATTTCAGGAGATCGCGGAAAATAGTAACAAGACCAGGTCACTTTGGTTCCAGTTCAACTCATTAGTGATCGAGGGAGGAGTTGTCTACAGAAAGTTTGAACATCCCAGTGGTCTAAAAGAGAAGGAGGAATTACAGTTAATTCTCCCAACAAAATTGGCGAAATCAACGGTAAAAACTTACCATGAGCAACTGGGTGTGGGTAATCATTTTGGAGTAACCAAAACATTGGCATATCTGAAAAGGTTCTTCTGGTGGCCAGGAATGTTTGAAGATACTTATGAGGTAGTATCACGATGCAAAGTATGTGCCAAATACAAGGGTCCAAAACACCACACCAAAGTTCCGTTGAAACTGTTCCAGGAAGGAGTTCTTCATGGACGTTGGCATGTAGATATCTGTGGGCCTATAAGTCCTAAAAGCAGAGAAGGACATGAATACATATTAGTTGCAGTGGAGGCTTTTTCTGGATGGCCAGTGGTAGTACCACTATATAAACAAACAGCAGACGAAATAGCTCAGGCACTAATAACTCATGTATTCTGCATATTTGGTGCACCACAATCACTGCTACCGGACCAAGGAAAAGCATTTGACTCAAAGCTCTTCCAAGAAATCATGGAACTTTATCAAATCAATCCCCCTATCTTTCAGATAGGGGAAATGAGCTTTCCCCAGTAAATAGGCCAGCTCTTATGACAACACTGACTACTTGACACATATTGTGAGCACGAGGTAGATGTTTACTTTGGTCCGAGGCCAAACCGTTTTCCGCCGCCAACTTCAGTGCCATGTGCCTCGATACAGAGTCAGGTCCACGCCGACCGACCCCCAAAAGAACGATCACTCAACTTACTGAAACTTTCTTCGTTTCACAGTTGGGAAGGACGCAGATACTTTCATCGCGAGCTTCGTCGTAATTAAAATACTGATGGATCGGATGCAGTTTACGCCGACCTGGCTTTTGAGGAGTGGAAGTCCTCGGTGCCATCACGGATATGAAGCACGTTCCCAGTTGACGGTTCAGCCTCCAAATAAAGCAGTTGCTGCCCTGCCCTACGCATGCGGTCTGGTTCTTTCTGCGATGCTGCCAGCCCCCCCTCCCCCGAAATTCCCCTCACCTGTCGCCGGTGCGCCACCTAGCTGGTGCACCCAGATACACCGGACACACCCGACATGTCTCTGCTGAGCTGGCGAACCTGGACCCCCGCCCCGCCCCTGCCTCACTCCTATTGCGAGTGTAGTAACATCCGAAACACATCAGTAACATCAACAGGAGTGACACATTTTGTCGAGGGCCTACCCGTTGCGATTTTCAATCAATGCGAAATAGTACATTACTAATCTATACCGATCCGTGGCCAGCTCTGGCTCAGGCCGACGCCAATCTCGGCTCCCGGCTGGAAGTCTAAAAAAAAGTCCCGTAAACTCCAACACTTACATGTTGTAATGAGCCCTCGTCAACTGAAATTGGCTTGTGTCCGGCTAGTTAGTGTCCATGGGCGACCATTTAAACTGGTTAATGATGATGCATTTCAATCTATCATCAAACCATATCTGGATGCATTTCCTGCAAGAGAAAGGTTAGTACTAGTTTATTATTACAGATACGTATTATTTTGAGAGAGTAACAGGAATGCTTAAAGAAGAATTCTAGTTACCATAGTTAAAATTTCACACAGATCATTTTATATTTTAATTTTTAAGGGCTAATTTTAGTAGTACAACTGCAATAAAAATTATTTTTGTTTTCACAGATTTAGTATAAATGATGAGTCTGTGCGGAAAATGGTGACAGAGGAAGCAGCACGATTTCACTGGAAAAACAAAGGTGCTACCTAATGCCTTTTAAAGGCGTTAGTGAAATAGTGCCTTTAGAAAGGCGCTATCGCCTCCAAAAGGTGCTATTTTTGGCCATATTCGTGCCTTTACAAAGGCATTAGTGCAGTAACACCCCATAAAATTAAATAGCACCCCAAAAAGGGTGCTATATAGCACCTTTGTTTTTCCAGTGTTAGGACTTACATCAAGCAGGAAGTGAAGGGGAAGATCCTGTCACTGAAGGTGGACTCCAGCAAAAAGGATGGGCGACCATTCTTTGGTGTTAACATACAGTTTTCTAAGGATGGTGAAATTGAACTCCGTACTTTGGCTGTGAGAGAATTGCATGTTTCACAATCAGCTCACAATTTGAAAGAAGAAATAATGAACATCTTGGATTTGTATGAAATAAATATTGGCAATTTAGTGTCATTTACCTCAGACAATGGTAGCAATATGCTGAGGGCTGCTGATCTGCTCAGAACAGAACAGGAAGAGCAGCAAAATGTGATTGATGAAGACCAGGAAGACATTGACATGTATGTTGAGAAAGATTGATTAAAACTGCAGAGTACCGGGTGTCCAGGCTCAGGCCGGACAGTCGAATGGGTGGCCTACGCGCTGGCCGCAGGCGCTGCCGGGCGAGGGGGGGGGAGTGGGTAGCGGCGGCGGGAGGCAGGCCTCCCCACCACCGCTCCGGTGCTAGAGTGCGCTGCGGCGGGGAGTAGCTCAGCGGCGGCTGGCGGCCACCTCAGCAGGGGAGGGGCGGCCTCCACCTAAGGGGCTGCCAGCCTCGCCCCGCTACTTCGAGAGGACCAAGGACCCGGGGGGGGTGCGCCGCGCATCTCTCTCGTTGTCCGCGGTTTCCCATGAGCCCCTCAAAATCGCGGACACCGCGAGGAACGCGTGGCGCTTGGCGCTACGCCGCGAGTCCTCGCTGAGGGGCAGGGTGAACCGCGGACAACGTGAGGGATGCGCGGCGTTACACCGCGGGTCCTCGTGGAGGACACCCGGTATTAAGTGTGCTGCTCACACATTGCAGCTCGCCATTATGGATGATTCTATTAAAACAGAGAGAGAAGTGGTTAATTTGTTTAGTCAATGCAGAAATGTTGTAAAGGCTCTGCGAACAGAAACCTACCGTAAAAAGTTAAAAAAAGCTCATCTTTCTGTGCCCGTTCTAGATCAAGAGACACGGTGGAATACCTCTTATGCTATGCTGGAGAGTCTTCATAATGTCAAGAATTTCATTGAGGATGAGGAATGTGTGTCAGACTTTGATGACGACACCTGGAACAACATTAAAAGTGTGTTGGAGTCCCTTGAGCCTACAATGGTGGCCACCAAAATTTTTCAGGGAGAGCAGCTCACCTTGGGAGATATGTTTGGTTGCTGGCTTGAATGTAAAGTGAAGCTCCGAAATGTAGGCTCTCCTCTTGCCACAAAAATTGTGGAGGCCATGAAGAAGAGAGAGAGAGAGAAGGGAGGTATTTGCTCAGATCAATCGTTTGATGGCAGGTTTAGATAAAGTTCCACCTCTATTTGACCATCCTGGATTTGCGGCTGCAATTTTCCTTGACCCCAGATATTTTTCTATCCTAGAAGAAAGTGAAATGATGATGAAGATGACTCAGTGTCAGCTATGCTGCGTGAGAGGGACAGCTTGCGAAATCTAAGTTGTTCTTCATCAAACATCGACCTAACCTCACAAATGAATTCATATTTCAGAGAAACTCCTCGGATAAAAGACAGAAAAACTTCAATCCCTAAATGGTGGGAAGAAAGAAAAATAAAGTACCCTGAGCTGTATGAAGTGGCAAAAGTGGTGCATGCCATCCCAGCTACGCAAGTCAGTGTGGAAAGATTGTTCTCAGCCCTTAGCTTTGTTATGCACTACTTGCGGAGCAACCTGACAGGACAAATGATTGAAGATTTAGTATTAATTTTAAACAATTCACACTTAGTAAAAGAAGATATTTTAGTTTTAATAGAAAAAGATTCACCTGAATGTGACAGTGATGAAGAAGAAAACAGTGGCAGCATCAGCTCTGTTAATGTCTCTTCTGGTAGTAACAGCTCAACATTTTTGTCCTCTAAGTACACTGGTGTGCAAAATTAGCCGTCCACTTTTTTCTCCGCTCATAATTTTTTAAAAAATAGCGCTAGAAACTTGAAATTTGGAGGAGAGGTGGTCCAAAGTGTTGTTGAAACGTCCCTAAAGTCGCAACAATCAAATCCACCCCCTTCATTTTTTTCCACCCCTCGCGTCAGACCCTGTCAATTTTTGACACTTTCGCCGGGGCAAAAGTGTCCTTCTAGGTGTCGCAGAGGTTTGAAATTCACATGGCCGACTCAGTTTTGGCTCCTCTTTCGATTGATACCGGAGCCACCCCCGTCGGACGAACCGTTCCGGAGCCACACACACCCCTAAGTAGGGGTGATTTTTTCGGATTTTTTTGCACTGTTCTGCGCGGTAGCAGGAGGTCCCCCGGACACGACAAAAGTGTCCCCATGTCCGTCGCACCCCCCCGGGGGTGTCCAGCCCCGAAACACTGACACCCCAAATCTTGATTTTTCACTAAAATCACCAAAAATGACCAAAAACGGGTCAAAAATCACGTTGCACAATTGATTTCAGCCGTCTGGATCGACACCCGGAGTGACAAACTGCAGACCAGACGGTAAAGCCGTTTTCGTGGGGGTTGCAACCCCTAACTTTCCAACCCCCACCGCAGGGGATGGAGGGGCGGAGGCGGGTCGCCGCGGTCACGGTACGATGTGTGAGCCCCTCAGGCACCTCCACACCAATTTTGAAGTGATTAGGTCCATTCGTTACCTTCCAGGATCAAAAAAAATGCAAAATCGTGTAAATTTCAACCCCTAAGTTTGCACCCCTTTTTCTCCTCAGCCAGGAGGGGCACAACATCCGCTCAGGTGCGCGAAGGAGCGCACATTCAACCTTTACCAGGGTGCAAACGCCCAAACCCCTGTGGTATTCTACCCGCTTTATAGCCGCAGTCTTTCTGATTGAGCCGAGGTTGCCGGTAAAAGGCTTTGCTGACCAGCGACAACCTTTTTACCGAGTGGAATGTTCAGAGCGCGAGAACAGAAAGAAAAGTCGCGAATTTTATACACGCACACACTTTTTCCCAGTCTCTCGCTCTGAAAACCTGCAATTACACCACAAATATCGTATTTGGTACAGAAGCATGATTTTCGTGCTACCTCGTAAACTTTTAACATTAATAATTATTGTGAGCGAAGCTCACTCTCCTGAGCAAGGGACCCGGGGAGGTTTTGGTCGTGTGTCTGTCTGTGAGAAGGAAGTGTAACTACAGTCTTCTCCTCTTAGACTACACCAAGTACAGCGATAACCCAATATGTTTTCGAAACATCAAGTCACGGGCTTTCAAAATAATGAAAGGACATTGCATTTGACGGAGTTTGAAATAATTATTTAAGTGAATGGATTAAAAGTTCAGCAGTTGGCAACGTCACACTAGCGCCATCTAGCGGCAACCGCTCCGCACCGCTCCACCGCTGTGTACCTCCCGTCTTACCGTCATCACTTCGGTTGTTTACAGTATGAAAGTTAAAAATTTAAGCGTCTGATAGACGAATAGTGCTATTTGAAGTTGTTTTATGAGTTGCGGACGTCACCACACGATGTTTCAAGTGTCGTCATTGTGTGGAAGTGTGCGAACGCGTAATTTGTGGAGTGGCCGACTGGGTCTCTGGGCTCGGCTCTGCTGGGCTTTTAATAATAACATTCAACTTAAATATTTTGCCGTCAGAGAAACAAAGTGTGTGGTCTGCAAGTGTTTTAAGAGTGACAGAAGTCCCCACACAAAGTTTCAAGTGCCTGCATTTTGTAGAAGTAAGAAACGAATGTTCTGTTGTCAATGTTTACATCGAGGGGGAGGGGAAGGGGAGTGCTGGGTGGGTGGGTATGTCCCGAATTTTTGGCTAACTTGTGCATTTATGAAATGAACATGGATTACGGAAATGACAGCCAGTGTCGACTCAACTTACTTTTGGACTTATTGTTTTAGTGAGTAACCTAACCTTATCAGTCAAAAATAATATTGTCTGCAAAGCAGCATCCGATGTCTGTTTTGTACAGTACGCAGGTAAGGATAGTTTCAGTATTGAAAAAGCATACTGCCTAAGTGAAAGGTGCCATCGCAGACATGGTTTCCTCAATTTAATTTAGTTTCCGTTATAAATTATGGACCATTTCCCGGTCCCCCAGTGTTGTAATATTTTTTGACCTATCGTATGCCACTCTTCAACGATGGTTAGTCTAAATATATACAAAGTGATATTTAGAGGCATATTTTTCTAATGAAAGGGCATTTAGGTATAGTTTGTGGATTATAATATTTTAACTTTTAGACTCAAAATGCTGAAAACAGTAGATATGACACTATCTGGTCAAATGTGTTGTTATTACATCTTAGTGGTATGATTTCACATCGAGCTGTCCTGTGTGTTTAACTAAAAATATTTTTGACTCGTTTTGGGTTAGAATTTATACAAGAGAAAGTGGACGTCATAAATATAATACCTGGTGGTTTTTTTTACAAATCTGGTAGTATGGCTCTACTTTTGGGGTGATTTAGACAAAAAAGATTATTTTTTAGTGGAAATAGAAATATTTGCAGTACATCAGCCCAAGTACTATACTGAAGTGTTCTTTTAAGTAGACTCATATGATCAATGAAATGACAGATGCGTTTCACTGTTTATGGTGTGTATCTGTAACATTCCGAACATTCATTTCAGAACATATTTGCCTTTTTTTTTATTGAATCCACAATTCTAAGCGCCCGTAAGAAATATTCATGGTTATAACATTCTAGCATAAAATTATTCATGAGACACTGTTTTGTGTGAGTCCACTTGGGGACAGTCATAATTCAGAAGTACCAGCATCGTGTGTGTGTGTGGGGTCAGCCAAACTTTGCACATCTTGATGAAAACGATTTGATGTCTATGACGTTTACCCAAGAGTGCTTCATCGGTTGGGATAGGGCGATGCACCAAATCTGTCCCTTCATCCTGTTCAAGGCCAAGAAGTGCTAATTCATGTGAATAGGGCGTCTAAGAGATATTGTGTAGATTCCGTTGGGCATTCAATGGGCCTGGCTGCTCAATAAGATAGTGACAGCGCCATGCTCATGCTCCTTAATGGGCGGAGAGCGCGCACCCGCGCGTGCCCAAGGTGCCCCATTCTCTACAACAACTTGACTTACCACCCTCCAGTGTACTCCAGAAGGATGCCAATCGTTTTATTTCCCATATCCAATAGTTTGAATGCCCGTCCGGTCCGCGCGCACCTCGCGCGCCCGTGTCCTGGCCTCCTACAAGCTTCCTCAAGTGCCCCATCCTCTACAACAACTTGCTTTCCCGACCAGTTATCGTCCCCGCTCGGGTGCCAATCGATTGAAATCTACAATCCACTCATTCTGCCACATCCCGCGCACACGCTAGCCTCCTAGAAGGTACCCGAAGTGCCCCATCCTCTACAAAAACTTGACTTACTACCGTCTATAGTGTCCTCCAGAAGGATGCCAAGCGTGTTTTTTTGTCCGTATCCAATAGTCTGAACGCCCGTCCCGTCCGCGCGCACCTCGCGCGCCCGTGTCCTGGCCTCCTACAAGCTTCCTCAAGTGCCCCATCCTCTACTGCAACTTGCTCTCCCGACCACTTATCGACCCCGCTCGGGTGCCAATCGATTGAAATCTTCAATCCACTCATTCTGCCACATCCCGCCCACACGCTAGCCTCCTAGAAGGTACTCGAAGTGCCCCACCCTTTACAACAACGTGACTTTCTGTCGTCCGGTTTACTCCATAGGGGTGCCAATCGTTTTGTCGGCCATTTCCAGTAAGTTTAATACCCGGCCCGTCGGTGCGCGCCCGTGTCCTGGCCCCCTACAAGCTACCCCAAGTCTAATATCCTCTACAACCACTGCTTGCTTACCACTCCATTCGAGTGCCGATCGACTGGTGTGTCCAGTAAACCCATTTTGCCACTTCCCGCCCACACGCTAGCCTCCTAAAAGGCACCACAAGTGCCCCATCCTCTACAACGATCTGACTTACTGTATATCTTTTTAAAATTTTAATGTCGCTTCGCTCACCACTTCTTGCCTGCCGCACGTACTCCTAGTTATCCTTCGACGATCGATATATCGATCAAATATCGCCCTCCCCGCGCCCCGCACACCCCTGTCCCACGAGTGGTTAAGCGCGCGAATCCCGAACCGAAATGCACCAGTAACCTCCAAAATGGCGCTGGATGAGGCTGGTGAGGTAGAGCTAATTCTTGAGGTCCAGCGCCATGAAACCCTATACAACAGGGAGGTGATTTGTAGCGAGGCCAGAAAAAAAAGCCGAGTGGGTGTTGGTGGGCGCTGCGCTGACTGTCCCGATATCCGGTACGTACCAAATGAATGGCTTGATGCTTTCTTGAACAAGACAAGTGCACCGTTTTGAACAGCCTGTTCTATCTGCAGGCGAGGACGCCAAATTTCATTGGCAGCGCATTGTGCGGTCATACCGCCAAAACCTTGCGCGGCGTAAGGGGAGGAGCGGCATGGGCGCTGACGAGGTGCCGGCCGCCTACCTGCATGCCCCGATACTGGGGTTCTTGGAGCGGCACAAGCGGCCGAGAGGGCTGAGCTCGGAGGACCAGGCCAGCACCCCATCCTCCGAGAGTACGGAGTCCGTTGAGGTAAGCGTAGAGAAACCAATTGCGTACCCGTAGCGAATACCCGGCGGCAGTGGCGCCAAGACGATTTTCGTCAGGTGATGCAAGCCGGCGGTACACCCACCCATTTATTCCATTTACACCCGGTTATTATTGATTATCGACCCCCCCCGTCCCTATTTCCTATTTTCGTTATTTTACCAGGACCATTTCCAGAGGCGGATCTAGCTTACAGCTGAGGAGGGGGCAAAACGTGCAGGTTGCCTACTTTCAGGGGACGCTCAACACTCGACTGAAAATGTAATGCTGCAGATATTAGAGTTCTCATTGGAACTGAAACTTTTAAATTTGTTTTTTAAGAATCAGTGCGTACCGTGTAGACCTAAATCCATAAGCTGAATGGCAGGAAGAGGTAGTGCCGAGCGAAGCGAGGAAATTTTTTTTGATTTTATGTTGTAGTAGGTGCGAGTAGGTGTCGTAATAGAGTAGGTCCTGTAGCAATCGTTCAAAAACTGCACGCAAAATTGCGTTAACAATATATGAAATTGCACTGTAAACTGGTTGGCGTCGAAAGACGCCAAATTTATGGCGTTCATGAAAAACGCCAAATATTGGCATCGTTCGACGCCAGATATTGACGTTTTTCGGCTCAAAACGCCAAAATTTGGGGTCGAACGACGCCAGTACTTGGCGTTTTTCATGAACGCCAGAAATTTGGCGTCTTTCGACGCCAACCAGTTTACAGTGTGATAAGATGAGAAACGAGCCGGACCGAAATAGTGTACCAAATGGGCCAGACTTTTATATCATAAGCAAAACATCGCGAGCGGAGCGAGCGAAAAAAAATTGCTTCATTTAGGAAACGCAAGCAGAAGCGAGGATTTTAAGGTATGTGCAGATTAGAACACCGTGCCTTTAAGAGTAAGAGTCAAAGAGCGCAGCGTGTTGGTCTGGTTCAGGTGTCATTGCCTGCTGCCCCCAGCCCCGGCCCCAACCTGGGCTGGGCGGCAAGGCACGGCACCGAGACGAGGCTCAGGCGATGTGGCATGAGTATGAGTAAGTTTCTTGGCTGTTCGTTGTCCGTTGTTGCGCCCGTACCCGACGCCGACCTGCCGACCGCATACGGCATACTGACAACCACCGCCCTATGCCTTGCCTATGCCTTGCCAATACTACTCGCCTTTCTTTCCCTTTTCTCTTTCCTTTCTTTTCATCCCTCCTCTTTTATCTTTCTCTCTTCTTTTCTCTTTCTCTCCTCTCCCTTTCCCCTTCCTTTCTCTTTCCCTCCTTGCTTACACCCACCCATTTATCCTACTCGCACCCGGTTATTTACTTTTCAGGTGATGCACTTGCATCACCGTGGACCCCCTCTTGGCGCCACTGCCCGGCGGAGGCCGATCAGACCGACTACACATTTTTGAAATGAATGTATTACGTTTCCCTTAAATACTTTGGGTCCTTGCTGGACATCACAAGGTGCCAAGTTTGCGAGGTGAAATGTTAAGAGTGAGCGCGAAGGTAATTGGCAGTGTTACTTCTTCTGCAGGCTGATTAAAAAGAACGCTCTCCACGCTCTGTCTCTCTCGCACCTATACGAAACAGCCCATGAGCGCGAGAGAGACTGCGAGGAGAGCGCCCCTCTGAATCAGTCTGCAGGGGTGTGAGGTGAGCAGGAGCCCCTGAGGACCCGTTTCTAAACATTGCGTTGAACTTCTTTCAGGGGGATGAGGTACTGCTGGAGCAGGCCCTGTCCCAACCGTTTCTCGTCGAGAGGGAGGGCGGCGCGCTGCAGGAGCTGCGGGACGAGGTCAGCTCGCCCTGCTCAGGGTACGGGGATCTCCCGGCTTCCCCTCCCACCCCTCCACCTGCTCCAGCTCAGCCCGAGCCAGCCCCGCGACCAGCCCCAAGACCCGTCGTGAGGTTCCAGCAGCCGCGGCCGGTCGCTGTCATTCCCCCGCCGCGGGTGCCACAGCAGGGGCCACCACCTCGGCTGCCGCGGCCGCAGGCGGCGCGGGTCCAGGGGCCAGTGCAGCTGGTCCGGAGGGATGTGCGCCTGTCTGCCGTCGTGCAGCAGCATCCTGTTGCGGCAGCAGGACAGTAGGGAGCCGTGGCACCACCCCGGCACCCTGCGCCCCCAGCAGGACAGCAGCGTGGCGGGCCAGCGGCAGGACAGCAGGGAGCCGTGGCGCCACCTCGGAACCCTGCGCCCCCAGCAGGACAGCAGCGCGGCGGGCCAGCGGCAGGACAGCAGGGAGCCGTGGCGCCACCTCGGAACACTGCGCCCCCAGCAGGACAGCAGCGCGGCGGGCAAGCGGCAGGACAGCAGGGAGCCGTGGCGCCACCCCGGAACCCTGCTCCCCCAGCTGGAGGGGGCGCCGCAGCCGTGCACCAGGATGCAGCTCGCGCCGCGTACCGCCAGGAAGCACTGGAGCGGGGCCGGAACCTACACCGCGTGGTCCAGCTCCAGCAACACCAGGAGGACGAGCTGGCCGACGAGCTGGCCGACGACCTGGAGGCACAGGCAAATGGTGCTGCTGATGCTGGGCCTGATGGCGAGCAGCCCGATGCTGGCCCTGGCGGTGTTGGCCGTGCTGGTGCTGGCCGTGCTGGCCGTGCTGGTGCTGGCCGTGGTGGTGCTCTGGGCTCGCATGCGAGACCCCGTCGGGGGCAGGCCAACCCGGAGTTGGATGAGCTGCTCGCGGACACTGCCGGTGAGCTGCTCAGGGAAGTCCAGCAACCCCCGCAACCCCCGCAGGGCCCCAACGAGGGGTGGGCCTTGAACCTTGCGGCCCAGTTAAACCAGCACCCACCTGCGGCCTACTTTCAGATGCAGCGCGAAATAATGGAGCTGTTTTACCGCCGCATGCCTGAAATTGCTAGGGAGCATGCAAATTAGTGTTTCTGAAAATCATGCACAGAAAATTTTTCTTTTGTAGTTTTTTTGTTATTTGTTTTTTAAAATTATGTTGGGAAATTTCTTCTGGGGTTTCATTTTGATCATGGGAAAGAGTGACCGGGCCACCAGGGAAATTAAAAATAATCATTTAGTTCCAATTCATTTAATCAAGTAAACATGTAAGTTTCAATTTTTTCAAGTAATCACATTTTAGTACATTCGTCATTAATAAAATTATTTAGGATCAGCCTTAATACTTCAATCAAAAAGTTCAGTCTACTTAAAAGGAAACAGATTTAAGAAATTGAATTACTGAATTTCAACATTATACATTCCATCATACCTGAAACTATACTATTTCAAATGTACCTGTCCTAAATATGTTAATTTCTTTTGAAGGCCCCATAGTAACTGTTGTAGCAGTGTTAAACTTCACAAAATAATTTTACAGGTTGTAATTTAAGTAGAACCCCAAAGTTTCTGTTCAAGTCACGTTAACTTGTTACGAGCCCCAAGTAACCGTTGGAGTGTTAATACTTTGATAATTTTACAGGTTGCAATTTCCGTAAAAAACCCAAAGTTTCTGTTCTAGTCATGTTAACTTGTTACGAGCCCAAAGTAACCGTTGTTGGAGTGTTAATACTTTGATAATTTTACAGGTTGCAATTTCCGTAAAAACCCTAAAGTTTCTGTTCTAGTCATGCTAACTTGTCACGAGCCCAAAGTAACCGTTGTTGGAGTGTTACTACTTAAATAATTTTACAGGTTGTAATTTCCGTAAAAACCCCAAAGTTTCTGTTCTAGTCATAATATTAATTTCGAATAGGTCCCATCTTATTAGTCACTTTCTACACCTGTACACTTTTGTGTTCTGCTATCACACAATAAAGTAGTGGCTCAAACTAGTTTGCATTTCCATTTGCTCAAGCTCCCAAAAAGTCTGGCGACCCCGAGATTTGTACACTGGTCAACAGAGATAAGATAATCACCACTGAAAGGTGAAAGCGGTTTCGTTTCTTTAAAAAATAATTTGAACTGCCAAATGTACTAAACCAGCACATTACCCTCTTTCCCTCTCAATCACTCATACACACACACACACACTCGCACTACTCCGTCAGATACCTCCACTGCCAAGGCACACTTCCTGGTCCCACGAAGAAGTCCACCAGATGCTCCCGTATGGCTCTTGGGCCCTGCAGCTCTTCCACTGGGGGAGGTAAGGCCTCGGCGTCATCCGCGTCCTCTTCTTGGTCCTCAGCAGGAGGAAGTTGGTGGTCTCTGAAGCCGGGGATGTCCTGGACATTGGGAGGGATGTACCAGTACTGGTGGGGCGGCACGTTCTCCTGGTTGAGGACGAGGTAGTTGTGCAGCACTACGCAGGCCTGGATGATGGTCCTCGAGGTCACCACGGACGCGATGTAGGAGCGCCGCAGCACCCGCCATCTGGAGGACAAGATGCCGAAGGCGTTTTCTATGGTTCTCCTTGCCCTGGACAGTCTGTAAAGAAAACACCTTTCGGTAATGCTGACATTTATTCCTTCGTAAAGTAATAGCGTTACATTTTCGTTCGTCCCCGCTCTCTTTCGTCACCTTGTAATATTCAAATCGCACTCCTCCTCGAATGGCATGACCAGCCCATTAGCTAAACCAGCAATAGACAGAGTTCTAACTCACCGATAGTTGTAGATGCGTTCCGCATCGCTGACAATTTCAGGCTGGCGGAACGGTTTCATCAGGTTGGGCGTCAAGGGGAAAGCACCGTCAGCAACGATGGCGGGGGGAGTGACCACCATTCCTCCAGGCAGCAGCCTCGGCGCTGGCAGTGGAAAGGTGCCGTTCTCCAGGCGCTGGCAGAGAGCTGTCTCCCTCCACAACCCAGCGTCATGACGCCGGCCTCGCCCGCCGATGTGCACCCACGTGAACTTGTAGCTCGCATCACACATGGCTAGCAGCACCATGCTGAAGGTGCCTTTGTAATTCAGCCACTCGCCCTCGCGGAAGTTGTGGAAGTTCTGCAACAGAAAATTGACACGTCATGAACGAGTTTTAAATACCTCTTCAGCCTCTTTGCGCCCACCTAGCCCTGTCTCCTACACCGACCGCCTCTTCACCCTCTCAGCTTACTGCTGCAGTGCGATTCCGGTGCACGCCCTCCTCGCTCTGTCTCTCTCGCACTCATAAGGTACGCCCTCTAGGTGCGACAGAGACAGAGCGAGGAGGGCGTGCACTCATTGCAACGCCCTCTAGGTGCGACAGAGACAGAGCGAGGAGGGCGTGCACTCATAGGTACGCCCTCTAGGTGCGACAGAGACAGAGCGAGGAGGGCGTGCACCAGAATCGCTGAGCTGAAAGTGGGCCGACCTCCCCACGCCGACCCCCTCGGCGTTGCCACGAATCCTGCGCAGATAGCCAATTTCACGCCCCTGACCTGCCTACAGGCTTCACTAACCTGTAGGATGCAGTGTTTTCCGTCCAGAGCACCGATGCAGTTAGGGTACTGCCACCGCTCCCAGAAGGCCTCCATCGTAGCCTCCAGCCTCTCCACCGTCGGCTCAGGGAGCACCAGTGGCCTCAGCTCGGTCCAAAGAGCCTGGCAGGTTTCCCGGATAACGATGCTGGCTGTAGACTTCGGAATGGAGAAGTGGACACCCGCAAACTTCTGATAGTTGCCGCTGGCAAGGTAGCTGCAAGAAACAAGAACTGGTTAATATTAACAAGTTCAGAGTACTTGGTCCGGTGGCCTAGTTGATGTGGGAGTAGGTTCAAATACTTTTTTTGATAATAAAGAGGAGTTGTCAAAGGCGACGAGAGGCGAGACGGACACGATACAACTCTAGGCCCTAAAGGGCGATTCCGTACAGTGTTCAGTACTGTCCTCTCTCTTGCTCCTGCTGGGGGTGCCCCGTGCGACAAGGATAGACAGATAAAACCACTGTGCGGAATCACCCCGCTAGAGGAGCGGAACGAGCGAGCGCAGATGCTCGTATGCGTCGGAAAACGACTGGTGAGAGTGAGACGTTCGAAGCAGAGCATAGCTCCCTCTCACCTGTCGTTTTCGGACGCATGCGAGCATCCGCGCTCGCTCGTTTCGCTGCTCTGCTCGGCCCCGCACTAGAGCAGGGACACGAGCGAGCGGAGAGGCTCGTATGCGTCCGAAAACGACAGGTGAGAGGGAGCTATGTTCTTCTTCGAACGTCTCACTCTCACCAGTCGTTTTCGGACGCATACGAGCATCTGCGCTCGCTCGTTTTCCTGCTCCACCCCGCACTTGCCCTACCCGCAAACCATAAAGTCCAAGCCCCTTGCGTGTCAAATGCACCACGTTTACTCACTGTAGCGTCAACGCTAAGCGATGGCCAGGCTCGAGGTACATCGTCTGCGGCCTCTTCTGGATGTGAGGTCTGATGAGAGCCAACAGCTCGTTGAACACCAGCGGCGTCATCCGGAAGGTGTCGAAGAAGACATCCGGGTCCTCGTTGAGCATGGTGTTGATGGACGTCACCCAGGCACCATGGTCGTCGCGGCCCGTCCAGGCGGGGCGCCTACGCCAACGACGCACAGCGCGCGCGGCCCGGAGCTGACGCTGCCGGACCAAAGCGGCAAAAACAAAGCCGAGGCGACGAGCACGGGGACCTGGAGAGGACCATCGTGTGAGCACAAGCGGGCGAGGTGGAGCTAACGCACGCACGCGTCAGTGAATGCAGGAAACGCGACATTAACTTGTGCAGTACTTACCCAGCGGCTGCACAGGCAATCCAGCTTCTCTGTCTCTTCGTCGTTGAGCGAGGACCTCGCGAAGCGCACGGGCGGCGTGCAACAGTCGTCGACGTACTCCAACCATAGTCCAAAATCGTGTCCAGAAGAAAGCAAAGAGTAAGGAAAGCCGAGCCGAGTAGAGATGTCAAGAATTAGAGCCGGGTGGATGTCAGGGAGGAGAGCAGAGTCGTTTTAGCGCACGAGGACGAGGAGAACACAGCAGAACGAGGAGATGTGACCGTAGAGGCGCAGTACACAAAACACAAGTGAGCCGGTCAGGCTGGAGCGCTTGGTTATATGCGTTTGCAAAGCACGGGGGAGGGGAGGCGGAGGGGAGGGGGCAACTGGCCCAGCGAACTGCAGCTGACTCACAACAGCGCAGCGCTCGGGTCTGCGGACGGCCGAGGCTGGCCGGGCTGGCCCGGCTGGCCCGTCGCGTCTGCTTCGTACTGTGCGTCCGAAAACGTAGGGAAGTGAGACGGAGCTACGGCCCGAACCGAGTGTCTCACTCTCACGTGCTGTTTTCGGACAACACAAATATTCGACGCCCTCTCCTTCCCGGAGCAGCAGGGCCTTCCCTCGGCCGGGGACAGATTGGTCCTGCCTCCCGACTTACTTCATGTCATCAGTGACAACGACGCCGACGACGGCGACCCGCCCTCCCTGCGCGAGCGGGCAGGCACGGGGAGAGGCCTGGTGGGCGCGGCTGTAGTTCCCTGGTGAACTTGCCCCTCGGCGCGGTTACCGTGTCCGGGCCGTGCGTGAGAGGCGAGAGGCGTAAGGGGCGAGAGGCGCGCCGGGCGTGGTAATGTCCTGGGGTAACTCTCTCCCCACCCCTTTCCACCGGCGTGGTAACCACCTCGCTGACGGTCTTCGGGGCGTGCGCGGCAGGGCCCCTGCAGACCAAAAGAGTGCGCTCTCCTCGCTCCGTCTCTTTCGCACCTGTACGGAGAACTTGACAGTGCGAGAGAGACGGGAGGAGGAAAGCGCTGCTCGGAGTAAATAACCACGACGGACACGCACACCGTACCCTTCCTCGGGCAGCACGCGGTCGCCGTTGGCCGTCAGCACGTTGCGCGGGGGTCCTCGTCGCGGAAGCTGCAGCAGGCGCGCGCCGAGCCGGGCGGACGTTGCAGCATGCAGCATGAGCCAGCCGGGGCTTAGCCGGCCGCACGCCGCACTCGCTGCACGGGCCGTGCACGCTGATCGCGCCGCGCTCGGTCGGCCCAGGATCCAGTGGCGGCCATCGTATATTGGCGGTGTACAAAATGCACACCGCAAAAGTCAGGAAAGAGGGTGGTTTAGGGTCGAAGGAGGGTGTTCGGAGGAGGGAGGCCCTATTCCTCGTTAAAAGAGCTTTAAAACGAGCTACCATGTTATAGGGTTCATTTTATATCACAAAGGTCTAATGGGTTTTAAAGGATTCTTTTGGTTTATTTCTACATAAACCGAATTCCTTTGCAACGAACCCCATTACATGATAGCTCGTTTTAAAGCTCTTTTACCGAGGAATATGGAAATGTAACTCATTTTGAATTAATTTTGTGCTGGGAAAAAATGAGAAGCAAAAGGCCAAAACGTGTACATCAATGTACACTGATAAATCAGTACACGTTATAGTTTTCAGAGTGTGTGAATGTAACACACTTGTATGTGTGCGAGGCGAGAATTTATTTGTTCACTTCAGTGGTAAGTGTACGAATAAATCCCCATCCTCCTCCACATTCAAGCGTGTGACATTCACCCACTTGGTTTCTCATACGTAAGACGATGCACTCAAGGGAAACACCATAGAAACGGAACGGGAACGGCAAAATACGTAAACGTGAATTTATTGAAAGAAATTATGAAGGAGGGTGATTTTCGGCCGAGGAGGGTGTTTTTCGGTCGAGGAGGGAGGGTGTCCGGGCTGTCTTGCACACCGCGCGCAAAAGCGATGGCCGCCACTGCCAGGATCCTGGGTGCCGGGTGCGTGTACGTTCGTGTGCGCTGGGCGTGGTCGCCACCGCACGGCACCACCACGAGAACAAGTAGGCGTGCAGGGCGCCCGGCCACGCGAGCAGCTCGGTTCCGTTGCGACGGACTGAAGCCGCCGCCGTCCTCAACTCACCTAAGCCTTCAACGCCCGAGCCCCGGCTAGCGCAGCTTGTTGCTTTGCAGGCTGATGTGGACGTAGGTCGACTTGTCGACCAGCACGACGTGCTCCAGGTCTAGTTTCCCCTGGACGCTCTGGACCTGGCGCTCCAGGCGGAACACGCTGGGTGCGTGGGTCCCCGGGTGGGCCGTGCAGCGCGACCAGCAGGGCGATTCCGCACGCCGACTTGTTGCACTCACGGGGCTGGCCCATAAGGAGTGAGAGAGAAGATAGTACTGAACGATACCCTGAATCCACCTGCAGGGCCACGCCCGAGCCCTGCATCGCCAGCTGCAGCCGCGCACCCGCGCAGCGCAGCGGCCTCATGGCTCAGCAGCAGGGTGATTCCGCACATTGGTTTCATCGCTCTTTCCTTGTCGCACTGACGGGGCAGTAGACTGTTGCTTAATACAATAATTTTCGATATTTTAAAAGTTCCACCCGAAAATCTCCTATTTTCCCTAGAGAGAACCTAGGGTTTTTTTCCGACCGATGTGCGATAAAAATTAGGGGTGCCGCAAGGGGCCTAAATGTCAAAATGTGCCATTTTCAAGCGTTTTGCACCGTTTTTTTAAATCTGGACTCAAATATCCACCAAAAAACACAATATTTTTTTTGACACTAATACGACCAAGTAAGAGGTCGTATATGCCCTTCACAGTCGTCCGTTTAGCCGTATCCCGTCGCATTTGGCCCCTACAGTACTCGAATACGGTACCACCGCTCGTACGCGTGACTGCCGGGTCTCAGCCCAAACCGGGCTGCCCGGGTAAGAGGCAATGGAGGTGGAAGGTGACAATATATTTACTTCAGGTGATATTTCAAGTGATATTTGACAACACGTAAGTATATTGTAAGTAATTAACTTATTAATTTGAGTCTTGTAAAACATTTAGAGAAATCATTTTTCCCTTTTAGCTTTGAGTATATTTTTTGACAAAAGTAGATTTTTTTCAAAAAAATCTGGGCGTGACTTTCTGTGAGTATCTACATTTACTACTAAATCTTGCAAACTTTCTTCCTTTTTAGTGACAGTTTTGTTGAAGTCCTTAAATAGTCTAACTCCCTGCTCAGCACAGTCATTTACGACGAGCAAGCGTTTCACTATTTCCATTCCTCTTTGGTAATCCGCTCTACACTCTAAATGACCATGGACTTTTATTGTTACCAGCCCCTGGACTTTTTTGAGCATGTCCATGCCGGATACAATATTGTGTGTAGTTAGTTAAATTTTTGAAAATTTTGTAATTAGCTACTAACAAATTTTTTATTAATGTAACTTTACACAATACGACACCTTAGACTGAAAGGCACGCAGTCCAGCCGCCCGTTCCAAGACTAACGCAGTTCAGCCGCGCGCTCCGAAAGACACGCAGTTCAGACGCTTAATCCAAGCACGCAGTTCCTATGTCTGGAGCGGTAAACTGCGTGTCTTTCGGACCGCACGGCTGAACTGCGTTAGTCTTGGAATGGGAGGCTGAACTGCGTGCCTTTCGGAACGCGCGGCTGAACTGCGTGCCTTTCAGTCTAAGGTGTCGAATAATTTATCCGGCTTAGGCCTGCTCCAGGGACTGGTCACAATAAAAGTCTATGGTCATTTAAAGTGTATCTTTCCACTCAAGCACTGGAGATTCCAGAAAACCAGAGTCTATCAGTAAAATATCAAGAAGTTGCTAAGCCTTAGCGTGTAGGCCCCGCGGAATGACCTTGACACCCTGAAGCAGCTCAATGACTACAAGCATGTCAATGAGCGAGTTAGTGCTGCTGCTGTTACACGTTTGATGTACAATTCATGGTACCTTAGCGAAATTTCAGAGGGCATCTCCCTTTTTGACGAGGGTTTATCAATTGCTGAAAGCGAAAAGATTGTGCATAACATGTGTTTCAAGGATGGTGCCGAGGACCCTGCCTGCAAAAGAACCGAACTGCAGCGAACTGAAACTGAAGTGCCATCAATGAGTGTCAGTGACCTAGTGACCAAAAATTCACGACAACTACTTGAAATTTTACTGACAGACTCTGGTTCTCTGGAATCTCCAGTGCTTGAGTGGAAAGATAGAGCCGATTACCAAAGAGGAATGGAAATAGTAAAACACTTGCTCGTCGTAAAGGACTATGCTGAGCAGGGAGTTAAACTATTTAAGGACTTCAACAAAACTGTCACTAAAAAAGAAGAATGATTTCAAGATTTTCGCAATGTGCGGGACCACCGTAGAGGAAACAGTGTGAAAAACAGGGTACGGTGGAGTCGTATTCTTAGACTGTAACGTGGAAAACCTGGCCTTCTCGGTGGTACGGTTTGCGCTCCGTACACGAGGAGCGATGTCGATGAGTGGCATGTACGGCGACACCATATATAGACTGTCATTCGCCTCTCAATTTTAAGAGTGTAGATTCTCACAGAAAGTCACGCCCAGATTTTTTAACAAAAAAAAATCTACTTTTGTCAAAAAATATACTCAAAGCTAAAAGGGAAAAATGATTTCTCTAAATGTTTTACAAGACTCAAATTAATAAGTTAATTACCAATATACTTATACAATATACTTACGTGTTGTCAAATATCACTTGAAATATCACCTGAAGTAAATATATTGTCACCTTCCACCTCCATTGCCTCTTACCCGGGCAGCCCGGTTTGGGCTGAGACCCGGCAGTCACGCGTACGAGCGGTGGTACCGTATTCGAGTACTGTAGGGGCCAAATGCGACGGGATACGGCTAAACGGACGACTGTGAAGGGCATATACGACCTCTTACTTGGTCGTATTAGTGTCAAAAAAAATATTGTGTTTTTTGGTGGATATTTGAGTCCAGATTTAAAAAAAAAAACGGTGCAAAACGCTTGAAAATGGCACATTTTGACATTTAGGCCCCTTGCGGCACCCCTAATTTTTATCGCACATCGATCGGAAAAAAAACCCTAGGTTCCCTCTAGGGATAAAAGGAGATTTTCGGGTGGAACTTTTAAAAAATCGAAAATTTTTGTATTAAGCAAAAGTCTAACGGGGCAGTGCCACAAGCAGCAAGAGAGATGGCACTACGAAACGGTGTTCGGAATCACCTTGCAGGAGTAACCACGCGTCCATTTGATTCCCTACACTGTAAAAAAATTTGTTGTTGATTAACAGCAAAAGTGTTGTTAACTTTCTAAACAACATATGTTGTTTACAAACAAACTTTTTGTCAGAGGTCAAGAGCTCAAAAAATTTCTTTCATTCAAAAAAAGGGTTTTTGTCTTGTAACTGCGCAGAAAGGTTATTAATTACAAACTTCACTGTTCTCCGACAAAATGTGCTAGTTAAAAAGTTAACAACAGTTTTGTTGTCACGTTACAAGATATCCATACCAATCCATACACATCAGTTTCTTGTATGGGGCCATATGGTAAGAACATACGGATATTTTTAAGTGTTATACTAAAAACAACTCCTTTGTTCGAGAACAAGGTGCACGTCGCGCAACCTCTCGTCTCCTGACAACTATTTTTTACAGTGTAGATCGCTGTCGCGTCTCTGTCCTTGTCGCACTCGTCTGTCTGTCCTTGTCACACCGTGGTGGCACTCATGAGGCGAAGCCATCAGGAGCAAGACTCACGACACAACGAACCGCTTTTGCTGAATCAGACGGCACGAGAGCGAGAGCGCTCTGCGACGCGAAGTCCCCTGTCTGCCTCACCACAGCCGTCTGATTCAGAAGATCACTCTCGCGCCTTCGTCCTTGTCACACTCATAAGACCCTGCCATCCCCAACATATGGCACCACCATGGGTGCGACAAGGACGGAGGCACGAGCAGGGCGTCATAACGTAACAAAAAATAGGTTGATACCGTTTGGTTTCTCGTTATAAGTTATCTGAGAAACGACAAAAGAATGAACATGTTAAAAACGTTTTTTTCGGTAACCGCATCAAAAGGTTCAGAAATTACGTTATTAGTAGAACCGCTGAACAAGGTCAACCTGTTATTTTCTAGATTTCATTCAAACGTTTTTTTTCGAACCGACGATACATCATATATTTGAAATATCTCTTGCTGATTACCGAGAGTCACGACGTCGTCTAGAGTTATGAACCTCGGGTTATCACGTGTGCTCTGCGTACTCTGGGTGAACTCTGCATACTCTGGGTGTATTCTGCGTACTCCGAGTGTACTCTGCGTACTCCGGGTGCCCTCCGCATTCTATGGGTGTACTTTGCGTATGCCGGGTATACTACGGTTGTACTCTTGGTGTACTCCGTGTACACCGGGTGCTCTCCGGGTACTCCCGGTGTACTCCGCAGGTATTATGAGTGCACTTTTCGTGAACTCCGTGTACATCGCGTGCTCCTGGTGTACACCTGAGTACTCCGAGTGTACTCCATATATACTCAGAGTGTTTGTACATCAGGTACTTCAATTGTTCACTGTAAATCTGAGAGTCATGTTTCTGACTGAAATTGAGCGAGGCATATAACATCGCCCTAAAGGAGTGAGGAAATTCTATATCGCTCATTTGGAGTGATAAGCCTCACTCAAATAGAGCGAGATCACTAGATATCGCTCGTTTTGAGTCATAGAAGCGACTCAAAAGGAGTGATATTTAATAATATGACTCCCCAGGAGTGACAAAATTTGAGTCACCAATCTCGCTCTCCTGAGAGCGAGATTTCTCACTCCTCGATTTACAGTGTTACACTTGTTGTACTTCCTAGGGTACTTTTAGTGTACTTCGAGTGTACTGGTATACTCAGTGTTCTCCAAGTGTTTATCGGGTACCGTAGAGGAAGCTAATATGGACCACATTTTGAGGGTTTTTTGAGATAGCTCTGCACAATGGTGGAGGGTCGAAAAGGGGCCTCATATTTAAGTTCTGGCAACCTTAGGGCATGTTTCCCCGTCAAGAACATAATTTTAGTCCCTTTGGATCCCGAGATATGGAGCAGCAAAGAGGGGTCCGTATTACCTCGCGATATGAGGTAATACGGACCACCCCGGTATTTCATGTATATTTGGGCTAATATGGACCAGATATTGCAAGTTCATACAGTATTTAGTAATTTTACGATGAAGTTCATTAGATTTATCTTCATCTTTAGTATTTGCTGACAGGTAAACGTTTTTTAAATCAATTTTTTAATGTTGAAAGGTTGAACTATTTTTGAAAAATAACTGAAATAAAAGTTCCTAAATATTTTATTTGGCCTAGAGAATGATCACATAAAAGCACCATAAATTATCACATATTGCAAAAATATATGTTGCACCTAAGCTGGAGCGCTTTTTGTAGAGCTACTTTGGAATACTTTATGCGCTGTCGCTCGGCGTACCCAGCTGTGCGAGCCATCCTGGGTGGTCCGAATTACCCTGTAGAGTTGCATTTTTTTAGTTAAAGTGCAATAAAATCTGAAATTTATGTTCCTCGAAGCTCCCATTTGAATGAGTTAACCTCAAAACATGTCATTGCAAGAAAATATAAGCGTCTGTCGGCTAACATGTATAGTTTTATATCTACCAAAGAAGTTAGTACGCTAATCTTACGAATTTACTAAAAAGTTGTTTTTAAATATTTTTGAAAAATAAACTTTTACCTTAAAAATGACAATGTTTTCGACCTTCCCGCCAGTCAGCCGTTGGCTCTCGATCTTGTGTTTGAGATTTTCGTGGCGCGAAATAGTTATAACGGCCACATATAGGTGGCAGCACGAGTCGAGACGGAGAAGGACAGGGGGGCAAGTAGGTGGTCCAAATTACCTCGCATGGTCCATATTAGCTTCTTTTACGGTACGCTGCTGCTACTCCGAGTGTGCTTCGTGTACTCCTGGTGTACTCTTATTGTACTCCGAATGCACTCCACGTACTCCAGATTTACTCGGTGTACTCAAAGTACACTTCCTGTGCTCCGAGTGTACTCCGGGGGATACTCTTCTAGCTCCGGGTGTGCTCCGAGTACTCGAGTGTGCTCGTAATACAAAATGTCAGCCACAGCAGAATTGCAGCCAGCATATGACTCGGCGCGGGCTTTGGTCGGACCTGGAGCTGCGCGAGCTGCGCCAAGTTGACAACGGGACATGTACGATCGACCGGTTGTGCGGCTCGTGGTACTGCGCTGGACCGAACCTCATAACATCCGAGCGGCAGCTCAGTGCTTAGCGTACCCTGTTCAGAAGGTTGGTGTATGGGTTCAAGTCTGGCCAGAGGCCGACAAATTTTACAAAAGCTTCGGCTTTCTTCGTTGGCACATCTGATTTTCGCGCTGTGTTTTCGATCGGGCGGGCAAATACCTCTCTTCGATTGCGTGAGAGTGAGATAGCGTGATGCAGCCAACAGCTATCTCTGTTGCTCCAGTAGCTCACGTCTCACTCGATGAATACGTCTCCGGCTTGCCCACCACGCGGCACTTGGCGGCCCCTGTCCCCGCTATCCGCAACCTAACCTATCACCGGTCGCCCGGGTCTCTGTAACCGAAGAGCGTGCGGAAGCACAGCAGAGCGCAGGTGATTCGGAGGCTGTCCGGCTCACCCGACAAGCAGACCCTCCAGCCGGGTTGGGTCGGGTAGAGCCCTATAGCTTCGCAGAGACTGGCGACCGAAGGGTCGCGCTGTGATTGGCTCTCGCGGTCACGTGGGACCAGAGGGTCGCCATTTTGGACCTATTCGGCGTAGGCAACTTCAAAAACGAAAGAAAGTAATTTTATTCTCGATGCACTTGTCTTAAGAAAAAAAACTACCTAATCGGCACACGTTTCAGCCTTTTAAAAGTGTTTGATTCAGTCCCTATCCTTTGAAAAAATGCTTCGTAGCAAATGTAGTTAGGCCATGTCCACATTTTTGGTTGGCAGTACTGAACGGCTGGTTTGACTGCGTTTCCAGGCCGATTCGAACGGGGTCCCCTCAGATTTTGACCAAAATAGGCTTGATTGACTAGTACTGACTCAAAACCATCCCCATTTTTTTTTTTTTTGGATTTTTCGGACTAAATATGGCCGAGATAGAGACTATGTCCATTTTGACCATTTTGTAACGGCTTTTAAAAGTTTTCATTGTGATTAGGAGATAAATGTGTATGAGAGTAAGTTCTAGGGGTTGATACCAACCAAACCAGGTATAAGGATAATGTTTAGCCCCATACTTTGACCTAATCTGTTCAAAAAAAATTGGATCTTTTATAACAAACATCTTAAAAATTTTGTTCGAGAAAACTTCCACACCACTAAATCTTTATATTTTTGGCTCAAAATCAAGTACTAACAGCACACAGAATCATATCAAAAATTTGTGACGGGTATTTTTAATATAAGGGAAACGTTCCAGAACGCGTAACCCAGAAATCATTTAAACACCTAAACTAGGTTCGGATAAGGCAAAAGTGATCAAAACCTTTTTCACTGTAATGTTAAGGTCTGACCATACCACTTATTCAGTGTATGACCTAGTACTACAATTTCCTATGTTTTTGTTTTCCAAAAAAAATTCATATAAAGTAATAAAAGGTTAAAATTTTAGGAATACCACAGATTTTTAACATGAAGTTTTTAAAAGAGACAACTTGAAATTACAGACAGTCAGGGCAGTTGTCATCACATCGGTTTTGATCAGTTTTGCCTTATCCGATACCTAGTTTAGGTGTTTAAATGATTTCTGGGTTACGCTTTCTGGAACGTTTCCCTTAAATTAAAAATACCTGTCACAAATTTTTGATGAGATTTTGTGCGCTGTGAGTACTTGATTTTGAGCCAAAAATATAAAGATTTAGTGGTGTGGAAGTTTGCTCGAACAAAATTTTTAAGATATTTGTTATAAAAGATCCAAATTTTTTGGAACAGATTAGGTCAAAGAAGGGTCTATGGGGCTAAACATTATCCTTATACCTGGTTTGGTTGGCATCAACTCCTAGAACTTACTCTCATACACATTTATCTCCTAATCACAATGAAAACTTTTAAAAGCCGTTACAAAATGGTCAAAATGGACATAGTCTCTAACTCGGCCATATTTAGTCCGAAAAATCCCCAAAAAAATTGGGGATGGTTTTGAGTCAGTACTAGTCAATCAAGCCTATTTTGGTCAAAATCTGAGGGGGTAGGGGTCGGACCCCGATCGAATCGGCCTGGAAACGCCCTGTTGCTAAGACGTCACGGGGTGTGAAGCTGAGGAGTGAGGTGTGAGAGTTTATGTGCCTAGATAGGTTATCAGTGCACTAAGTTTATAATATTGACAACATTTCGTGTTGCCCTGGAATTTTCAATTTCTTCAGTCGAAAATCGCAAGGGGAGTGGCGGGGAGCGGGGCGGAGGGGAAGCGCCGCCATTTTGGACCTGGCCCTGGCCGTGCCGTTGCGAGCCGTGCTGGTCACTTGCCAGTCCCTGCGAAGCTATAGGGCTCTAGGGTCGGGTATAGACGGCAGCCAGCATCGGGGAGATAGAGCTGCCGAAAATCTGTCTGTCTGCTGCCAACCGGCCGTCGTCCATCTCCCTGCAGGTGTCAAGTGTACAGAAATCAGAGGTGCCAAGGAAGAGAGCCGAAACTTTAGTAAAACTGGTTGGCCTCTGGCCGGACTTGAACACACAACCCGGCCCTCGAAAGCGGCTACGCTACCCACTGAGCTGCCGCTCGGCTGTAGATTGAGTCGCTCCAACGCAGCATCACCAGCCGCACGACCAGTCGGTAACACATCTTCGGATGTCATATTGGTGTTCTACGCAGACGGTCCACGCTCGCCCTTCTGAGGAATACCACTTTGTGCTGATATGCGTCTTATTCGGTACAAACCTGGCGCAGCTCGCGCAGCTCCGGATCCGGCCAGAGGCCGCGCTAAGTCATCTGTTATACACTCTTGCTGTGGCTGACATTTGGTATCACGAGCACACGCGAGTACTCAGAGTACACCTGAGGTTGGCGAAGTACACCCCGAGTGAACATGGAGTACACTCAGAGTATAGGAAATGTACTTTCAGTGTACCGAGTAAATCTGGAGTACGCGGAGTACATCCGGAGTACCCGGACTACACCAAGAGTACACGGAGTACACTCGAAGTACCCGTGGCATAACCGATATAATCTTGGAGTACACTTAGAACACTCGGAATGCACTAGGGGTACAACCGGAGTAACACTGGGAGTACGTGGTGAACACTTGGAGTGTTCGAAGTACAATCGGAGTAAACGGAGTACGTTCGGAGCAGGCGGAGAGCACCCGGTGTACACGTTGTACACCTAGAGTACAACCGTAGTACACACGGACAACAAGGAGTACATCCGGAGTACCTGGAGTATATCCGGAGTACCCAGAGTACACCAGGAGTACACGGAGTAGACTCGGAGTACACGGAGTAGTCTCAGAGTACCCGCGGCTTACCCGATATACTCTTGGGGTACACTGAGAAGACCAGGAGTACACTGAGTACACTCGGGATTCCCTAGGAGTACACTCGGAGCAGGCGTAGAGCACCTGGTGAACACGTGGGGTGTTCGGAGTGCACTCGGAGTACCCGGGGTACGGTCGGAGCAAGCGGAGAGCACCCGGTGTATACGGAGTACACCGAGAGTACAACCGCAGCACATCCGGACTACGCACAGAACACCCGGAGTACGCGGTGTACTTCTGGAGTACGCAGAGTGCACCGGAGGAGGCATAGTACACCCGGAGAATACGGAGTGCGGAGTGCACCCGGAATACGCAGAGTACACTCGGAGTACGCAGAGTACACTCGGAGTACGCAGAGTACTCCCGGAGTACGCAGAAAACACACGGAGTACGCAGAGTACACCCATAGTACGCAGAGTACGCAGAGCACACCCGTAGTACGCATAGTGCACTCGGAGTACGCAGAATACACTCGGAGTGTGCAGAGTTCACCCGGAGTACGCAGAGTGCGCCCCGTTGCCCTGACCCTGACCTGACGTATTAAATTAAAAACACGATGGACTTCGATACATCGGTAACTTAGTCGCGTTACAAGTTAGGTCGAGGTACGACGCCCTGCTCGTACCTCCATCACAGGATGTTTCACAACAAATGTTGATTAGCAGATCCTGATTTTAAATTGCTATGGTAACGTTTTTTTAGTTCTAACTATATATACTTTACCGTTAGTGAAAAAACGCAAATTAAAAACGTTATTGAAGAAACGAACTTGAAATAAAAAACGCAAGGTTTGTTACTCTGGTAACTAACAGTACTTGTGCGTTACGTTACGTTACGACGCCCTGGTTCCTTCCAATCTCTTCACAAATAGGTTTCTAAGAATGAATGTAGGCCGTAAAAGCTTACACAAATACTTTATAACACAACAAATGAAAAATATAAACAGACTTGTGCTTGAGCTGACATCAGTGTTTGTAGCCGTTGTCGCGAAAAGCAGGCACGACCGAAGGGAACCGAATGGGCAGCACTCAGACGCAGACCAGGGGGAGGGGGGGGGGGAGACGCATCCTGAGCGCGGGCATCACAGCCCAGGATACCAGGCCCGGAAGGCAGGCGCAGGCGCCGCGGCTGCTGTGCAGTGTCGTGCCCGTCATGATGGTGGCCTCGGCTGCTGCGGTCGCCGTTGGCGCCGGCCGCCGACAGCGGCGCGCAGTCGCAGGGCCCCGGGACGCGGCCGAGCTCGTCGAGTAGGCAGCGCGACGCCGCGACGGCGACGCTAGCAGCTCTCGCGGCCGGCGCTCCTCTAGCCTACTCCGCTTTCAGTAGGACAGGAAGTGTTCCCCTGCTATAGTCGGGTTTGGCCGCGTAGAGCTCGCCGAGATGCGTCTGAGAGACTCTGGTACTGGTGAAACACTCATTCATGCCACCAGGTACTTCCACCAAAAAATCACCATACGTGAATGGTATTTTGTTAGTGGTATTTAAGTTGTAACGTTATTTTTTGTTCTTTTTTCTCTTGTAACTGAAGAAAATACGTCACAATTTAGGGGGACATATGAGAATGTTACGTTACATAAATATGGTTCGTTCTGTAACGTTTTAGGTGAAACGAACACTTTGGTACGGTAACACATTCTGTTGCGTTTCTAATTATGTCTGTTCGGATTGGAACGTTACAAACATGTATGGTTCATTATGTTATAATTTGAGTAACAAATTTAACTCTCATTTGGTTATTGCTATGAACTTCGTAACGTAACAGAAAACGTTAAAAAAATAACGGAATTTTTGTTAAGTTACGGGTCCCTGGATGAGGCTAGCGTCCCCTCAGTAGCGTCCCACTCGAGCTAGCGCGCAGACCACATCGAAGTGCGTGACAACCCAGAGAAAATGGCTGAGGAAAATAAGTCAGAGAGGTTTTTGGATACTGGAAAAAGGAAGAGCACGTTCACACAGATGAAGGTAACGTCATCTGGATTTAACGCAGACGGTTCAAGGAAGAGGATTGTTAATTTAGGCAGTGCAACTAAGCCTACAAGTGCGAAGCCAGACCAGAGCAAACTAAAAGAAGTTGTCGAGAGAATGAAAAGAAAGTTTTCACAAGATCAAGAGGCTTCAAAATCGAAGAAAACCAAGATTGTGATAGAAAAGCCAATGATCAAGAAAGGAAGATTAGCCTTCAGAAAAACAGAAGTGAAAGTGAACAAAGTGAAAGAAGAGAATCCACAAGAGCAGAAGAAATCAGTGAAACTACTACCTCTGACATAATGGATTGGGACCTGCCTGTGTTGGAAGCGGACAAAACTTTGTCCATATCATTGAACGAGGCAAAAGCATCGACAACATTGTCTTTCCCTCCCATCAAGAAAGTAGTGAGTTTGCCAACGAAAATAGTGCTGCCCGAGTCACTTCTGAAAGATTTACAGTTGAGCGAAGATTCAGACGAGGAAGAATCTAGTCTAAGTGCAGAAATTAATCGTCTGGAGGCAGAAGTGAACAAAATAAGTGTGGAACCAGAAGTGCAAGACAAACAATTGACTGTGCAAGACAAACAAGCAAGTGAAGCCAGTGAATCCGAGGAAAATAATAACGAGCTAGAAGCAGTAGAGAAGAAAATAGAAAAAGAAATTTCACAAGAGGAGAAAGCCATAAAGGAGCTGGAGGAAAAGCTGGCCGAACTCCCGAAGAAAAGCAAGACAGAAGAACTCACCTGCGGAGGCATGACATTGGGAATGCCATGGAAGCTGACGGAAGTGACAAATGTTAGTGTACCGAGTGGAAGACTCCAGTGGTTAAGTAAAATTCCTAAAAGACTTAAGGAAACTAAAGGACAGTTAAAAGTGCACCCACAAGACCCCCGTAGAAATAAGAGGTGCAGAAAGTGTCATCGACGCTTTCATGTGGCAAAAGACTGTCCCAATAGACCAGTGAAAAAGTGAATTACAGTTAACGTTTCGCCACCCAGTTAGTGAAGAACTTGTGATAATTGGCTGAGCGATAGCGAAGCCTATTACGCCACTGGAGTGCTAAAAAAGTTCATTGTCCGTGTGTCTGTCGGTGTGTGTGTCTGTCTGTCTGTGTGTCTGTCTGTGTGTCTGTTCGCACGATAACTCGAGAACAAGTCAAGATATCGACCTGAAATTTTTACTGTAGCTTCTTGGCCTAAAAAGCACGGACGAGTTCAAATATGAACACTCTAGTACGCCACTGGAGTGCTAAAAAAGTTCATTGTTCGTGTGTCTGTCGGTGTGTGTGTCTGTCTGTCTGTGTGTCTGTCTGTGTGTCTGTTCGCACGATAACTCGAGAACAAGTCAAGATATCGACCTGAAATTTTTACTGTAGCTTCTTGGCCTAAAAAGCTCGGACGAGTTCAAATATGAACACTCTAGCTCAAAAATTAACCCTGCTAAAAATTGATTTATATTTTTTAAAAAAATGGATTTTAAATATTACCAAATTTTATGGTGTCCTAAGGGGTATCTCGGCGAGTTGCGAACCTTTGGGCGAAAATTTCGACCGTTTTGCTCTATCTCTTACTGTTTAGCCGCTACAGCGGTAAATGTGGACGAAAAGTCGTCAAAATACATGTTGGGTGTCGTTTTCAGGGTAATCTGTCGAGATGCGATCCTTGGGGCAAAAATTTTGTCTGTTTGGCTCTGCGGAGAAGGGGTTTGGGGCTCGGGCCCTTCGCGTAAAAATTGGAAAATTGGTTACATAATGAAAAGAGGCGAGCGGGGGTCCAGAGGGCGGCAGCCCCCTGGCCTATTTTAAATAAAAAAAAGCGGGGGTCCAGGGGGCGGCAGCCCCCTGGCCTAAATGAGTAAATCTCAAATCATGCAGGCTCGTAATAAAGAGAAGCAGGGGTCCAGGGGGCGGCAGCCCCCTGGCTTAAATGAGTAAATCTTAAACCATGCAGGCTCGTAAAAGCGGGGGTCCAGTGGGCGGCAGCCCCCTGGCTAAAACGAGTAAATCTTAAATCATGCAGGCTCGCCAGCGCCGCAGGCCTAGGTAGATGTACGCAGGCCCGTCGCAGCGTAACAGTGATTCGCGATCTATCGCGAAGCCTGTTACGAGAGACGGTGTCTGGCGTACATCTACCTAGTGTAAATATACCAAAACATGCTTGTTAAAGTGTTAGTTTAAGTATGCCAAAACCTTGATTGTTGGCTGAGCGATAGCGAAGCCTATTACGCCACTGGTTGGCTGAGCGATAGCGAAGCCTATTACGCCACTGGAGTGCTAAAAAAGTTCAATGTCCGTGTGTCTGTCTGTCTGTCTGTCTGTCTGTCTGTCTGTGTGTCTGTTCGCACGATAACTCAAGAACGAGTCAAGATATCGACCTGAAATTTTTACTGTAGCTTCTTGGCCTAAAAAGCTCGGACGAGTTCAAATATGAACACTCTAGCTCAAAAATTGGCCCTGCGAAAAATTGATTTATATTTAAAAAAAAAATAACATTTTAAAAATTACAAAATTTTATGGTGTCCTTAGGGGTATCTCGGCGAGTTGCGACCCTTTGGACGAAAATTTTGTCAGTTTTGCTCTATCTCTTACTGTTTAGCCGCTACAGCGGTAAATGTGGACGAAAAGTCGTCAAAATGCATGTTGGGTGTCGTTTTCAGGGTAATTTGTCGAGATGCGATCCTCTGGACGAAAATTTTGTCCGTTTGGCTCTGCGGAGAAGGGTTTTGGGGCTCGGGCCCTTCGCGTAAAAATTGGAAAATTGGTTACATAATGAAAAGAGGCGAGCGGGGGTCCAGGGGGCGGTAGCCCCCTGGCCTATCTTAAATAAAGTAAAGCGGGGGTCCAGGGGGCGGCAGCCCCCTGGCTTAAATGAGTAAATCTCAAATCACGCAGGCTCGTAATAAAGAAAAGCGGGGCTAAAACGAGTAAATCTTAAGTCATGCAGGCTCGCCAGCGCCGCAGGCCTAGGTAAATGTACGCAAGCCCGTCGCAGCGTAACAGTGTTTCGCGATCTATCGCGAAGCCTGTTACGAGAGACGGTGTCTGGCGTACATCTACCTAGTTAAGTATTAGGTAGATGTACGCCAGACACCGTCTCTCGTAACAGGCTTCGCGATAGATCGCGAAACACTGCTACGCTGCGACGGGCCTGCGGACATCTACCTAGGCCTGCGGCGCTGTCGAGCCTGCATGATTTAAGATTTACTCGCTTTTACGAGCCTGCAAGGTTTAAGATTTACTCGTTTAAGCCCCCGGACCCCCGCTTTTCTTTATTACGAGCCTGCATGATTTGAGATTTACTCATTTTAACCCCCGCTTTTTTTTATTTAAAAAAGGGCAAGGAGGCTGCCAAACAGACAAAATTTTTGCCCCAAGGATCGCATCTCGACAGATTACCCTGAAAACGGCATCCAACATGCATTTTGACGACTTTTCGTCCACATTTACCGCTGTAGCGGCTAAACAGTAAGAGATAGAGTAAAACGGAAAAAATTTTCGTCCAGAGGATCGCAACTCGCCGAAATACCCCTTAGGACACCATAAAATTTTGTAATTTTTAAAATGTTATGTTTTTTAAATGTATATCAATTTTTAGCAGGGCCAATTTTTGAGCTAGAGTGTTCATATTTGAACTCGTCCGAGCTTTTTAGGCCAAGAAGGTACAGTAAAAATTTCAGGTCGATATCTTGACTCGTTCTTGAGTTATCGTGCGAACAGACACACAGACAGACAGACAGACAGACAGACAGACAGACAGACACACAGACAGACACACGGACATTGAACTTTTTTAGCACTCCAGTGGCGTAATAGGCTTCGCTATCGCTCAGCCAATTAGCTAAGTGTGCTAAACCCATGCTTCTTAAATGTTAAGTTTGTACCAAAGACAAGGGGGGCTGACTCCCCTTGGGCGTGTACGGAGTATTTCTAGGTAGATGTACGCCAGACACCGTCTCTCGTAACAGGCTTCGCGAAAGCTCGCGAAACACTGTTGCGCTGCGACGGGCCTACGCACATCTACCTAGGCCTGCGGCGCTGGCGAGCCTGAATGATTTAAGATATACTCATTCAAGCCAGGGGGCTGCCGCCCCCTGGACCCCCGCTTTTCCTTATTACGAGCCTGAATGATTTCAGATTTACTCATTTAAGCCAGGGGGCTGCCGCCCCCTGGACCCCCGCTTGCCTTTTTACATTTTGTTATCAATTTTCCAATTTTTACGAGAAGGGGTCGAGCGCCCAAACTGTTCTCCGCGAAGCCAAACGGACAAAATTTTCGCCCAGAAGGGTCGCATCTGGACAAATTACCCTGGAAACGACACCCAGCATGCATTTTGACGACTTTTCGTCCACATTTATCGCTGTAGCGGCTAAACTGTAAGAGATAGAGCAAAACTGACAAAATTTTCGCCCAAAGAATCGCATCTCGACAAATTACCCTGAAAACGACACCCAACATGCATTTTGACGACTTTTCGTTCACATTTACCGCTCTAGCGGCTAAACAGTAAGAGATAGAGCAAAACGGACGAAATTTTCGCCCAGAGGGTCGCAACTCGCCGAGATACCTCTTAGGACACCATAAAATTTTGTGATTTTTAAAATCTAATTTTTTAAAAAAATATAAATCATTTTTTAGCAAGGTCAATTTTCGAGCTAGAGTGTTCATATTTGAACTCGTCCAAGCTTTTTAGGCCAAGAAGCTACAGTAAAGTTTCAGGTCGATATCTTAACTCGTTCTCAAGTTATCGTGCGAACAGACACACAGACCCCAGGCTAAAGTTACCATGGTGGCCATAGTCGCGGCCAAGAATTTACCATGGCCACTTGCTCGATTACCATGGACATCCTACTGGCCATGGTAAAACGGTCCGTGGCCATCCGTGGCCCACGGCCATGGCCATAGCCACACAATGGGCAGACAGTGGCCATGGTCCGAGCCCATGGCCAGACCATGGCCATGGTCGTAGCATCACCATGGGCAGATGATGGCCATGGTAAAGATAGCCATAGTGTGGTCATGGCCATGTGGCCATGGTGAGGCCATGGGCCGTATGATAATTTAAATGCCTATAAAACCTGCATTTATAGGAATTTTCTGGCGTAACTTTGTATGTAGCTTCCTCCGCTTAAGAAATCAAACTAATTTACTTTTCTCGAAAAGTGAAATTTTGTGTGCCCCATAACTCAGAAACGGCTTTAGTTAGGCAAAAACTAACAGCGGCATCGGTCTTGTCTCGATTTTTACACCCCTGGGACATACTCTAATCTCATCTCGGACTTAAAAGGAAACTTAATAAGTGACCCCATACTTGCCTTAGGTACACGTGGCCATGGCACCGGCTATGACCATGGCCATGGCCTGTCTATGGGCTATTCTGACCATGGCCAGTCTATGGGCTATTCTGGCCATGGCCATGCCCTGCCCATGGCCTGGTCATGGTCTGCCCATGAGCATAATACCGTGGCCATTTTACCCATGGGCAGTGGCCATGGCATGGCAGGCCGTGGCCATGGTAATGCTCATGGTAACTTTAGCCTGGGTACACACAGACACACAGACACACAGACAGACAGACAGACGGACACTGAACTTTTTTAGCACTCAAGTGGCGTAATAGGCTTCGCTATCGCTCAGCCAATAAAGACTAGGTAGATGTACGCCAGACACCGTCTCTCGTAACAGGCTTCGCGATATCTCGCAAAACACTGTTACGCTGCGACGGGCCTGCGTACATCTACCTAGGCCTGCGGCGCTGGCGAGCATGCAAGATTTAAGATTTACTCGTTTTAGCCAGGGGGCTGCCGCCCCCTGGACCCCCGCTTTTTTTTTTTACGAGCCTGCATGGTTTAAGATTTACTCATCTAAGCCAGGGGGCTGCCACCCCCTGGACCCCCGCTTTTCTTTATTACGAGCCCGCATGATTTGAGATTTACTCATTTAAGCCAGGGGGCTGCCGCCCCCTGGACCCCCGCTTTTCTTTATTTAAAATAGGATAGGGGGCTGCCGCCCCCTGGACCCCCGCTCGCCTCTTTTCATTAAGTAACCAATTTTCCAATTTTTACGCGAAGGGCCCGAGCCCCAAAACCCTTCTCCGCAGAGCCAAACAGACAAAATTTTTGCCCCAAGGATCGCATCTCGACAGTTTACCCTGAAAACGACACCCAACATGCATTTTGACGACTTTTCGTCCACATTTACCGCTGTAGCGGCTAAACAGTAAGAGATAGAGCAAAACGGACGAAATTTTCGTCCAGAGGGTCGCAACTCGCCGAAATACCCCTTAGGACACCATAAAATTTTGTAATTTTTAAAATGTTATTTTTTTAAAATGTATATCAATTTTTAGCAGGGTCAATTTTTGAGCTAGAGTGTTCATATTTGAACTCGTCCGAGCTTTTTAGGCCAAGAAGCTACAGTAAAAATTTCAGGTCGATATCTTGACTCGTTCTTGAGTTATCGTGCGAACAGACACACAGACCGACACACAGACAGACAGACAGACACACAGACAGACAGACACACGGACATTGAACTTTTTTAGCACTCCAGTGGCGTAATAGGCTTCGCTATCGCTCAGCCAATTATTATAGGTATTATAGATGTATTATAGGTATTATAAGTACTAGGTAGATGTACGCCAGACACCGTCTCTCGTAACAGGCTTCGCGATAGATCGCGAAACACTGTTACGCTGCGACGGGCCTGCGTACATCTACCTAGGCCTGCGGCGCTGGCGAGCCTGCATGATTTAAGATTTACTCGTTTTAGCCAAGGGGCTGCCGCCCCCTGGACCCCCGCTTTTCTTTATTACGAGCCTGCATGATTTGAGATTTACTCATTTAAGCCAGGGGGCTGCCGCCCCCTGGACCCCCGCTTTTCTTTATTTAAAATAGGCCAGGGGGCTGCCGCCCCCTGGACCCCCGCTCGCCTCTTTTCATTATGTAACCAATTTTCCAATTTTTACGCGAAAGGCCCGAGCTTTTTAGGCCAAGAAGCTACAGTAAAAATTTCAGGTCGACATCTTGACTCGTTCTTGAGTTATCGTGCGAACAGACACACAGACCGACACACAGACAGACAGACAGACACACAGACAGACAGACACACGGACATTGAACTTTTTTAGCACTCCAGTGGCGTAATAGGCTTCGCTATCGCTCAGCCAATTATTATAGGTATTATAGATGTATTATAGGTATTATAAGTACTAGGTAGATGTACGCCAGACACCGTCTCTCGTAACAGGCTTCGCGATAGATCGCGAAACACTGTTACACTGCGACGGGCCTGCGTACATCTACCTAGGCCTGCGGCGCTGGCGAGCCTGCATGATTTAAGATTTACTCGTTTTAGCCAGGGGGCTGCCGCCCCTGGACCCCCGCTTTTTCATTTTTTTTTTTTTTTTTACGAGCCTGCAAGGTTTAAGATTTACCCAACATGCATTTTGACGACTTTTCGTCCACATTTACCGCTGTAGCGGCTAAACAGTAAGAGATAGAGCAAAACGGACGAAATTTTCGCCCAAAGGGCCGCAACTCGCCGAGATACCCCTTCCGACACCAAAATATTTTGTCATTTTTAAAATCGAATTTTTTGAAAAATATAAATCAATTTTTAGCAGGGTCAATTTTTAAGCTAGAGTGTTCATATTTGAACTCGGCCGAGCTTTTTAGACCAAGAAGCTACAAAAAAAATTTCAGGTCGATATCTTAACTCGTTCTCGAGTTATCGTGCGAACAGACACACAGACAGACAGACAGACAGACAGACAGACAGACAGACGGACACTGAACTTTTTTAGCACTCAAGTGGCGTAATAGGCTTCGCTATCGCTCAGCCAATAAAGACTAGGGAGATGTACGCTAGACACCGTCTCTCGTAACAGGCTTCGCGATATCTCGCAAAACACTGTTACGCTGCGACGGGCCTGCGTACATCTACCTAGGCCTGCGGCGCTGGCGAGCATGCAAGATTTAAGATTTACTCGTTTTAGCCAGGGGGCTGCCGCCCCCTGGACCTCCGCTTTTTAGCCCGCCCTTCTGCTTTGAAAAAGCTTTAGAGCGGGCTTATGCAATCGATGCGGTGTCTGTCTGTCTGTCTGTCTGTTTGTCTGTTTGTCTGTCTGTCTGTTCCACTCGAAGGAGTTGAGCTAGAGAGTTGAAATTTTTAGGGTATCTTAAGGGTCACTCCTGGACACCGAAACGCCTGGTGCAAATCCTGGCAACCCTCATTAAGGCACTGAAAAAAATTATTAAAGTTTTCACGGAATAAATAAATAAATAAATAAAAAATCAACTTTTTCCAACCCCGTCGACCCGTACCTCTCCGAAAGCGTCTTTTCGCGTCCAGTTCAATGGTGCACACCGTTTTACAAAAAAATGGACCCAACACGCGACTACACTGTAAAAAGCACCCGAAATTGGTCCAGTTTTCAACTTTTCTCAACCCCATCGACCTGCACCTCTCTGGAAGCGTCTTTTAGCGTCCAGTTCAATGGCGCCCACCGTTTTTCATGAAAACGGACCCAACTTGCGACTACACTGTAAACAAGCAGGCCCGCCCTTCCGCCAAACGTCGTTGCCAGCTCCACTTTGCTACGCTGGCAACTCCGTTCGGCAGGGGGCGTGCCTGCTTGGCCTGCCGGCGGCGCTCGGTCGGGCCTTCGGCCCGACCCCTAAGTCACACAGAACGTCCTCTTAGCTTGTAAATGATCGGGCCTGCGGCCCGTAAAGGCATTCTCTTCGGAAAGAGGCAGTTTGTAACGGTGAACCACCGAAACTACAGCCCTCCCTTCTGCTTTGAAAACGTGCCGATAGTGACTAAACGGTCCGTTATTCGGCAAAAAAGGGGAGTCAGAAATCTCGAAAAATGTCGAAATACGTGAGTTCGGCCTCAGATGGAACGGTCGAACTCAGACTTTATTTGGCAGCAGTTGGCAACACTGAATTACGCTCGTCGAAACGATTTTAACGATATATGCGTCGAGGGGTGTCGAAAATTTCAAAAACTGTCGAAATATGTCGAAAATTTTCGAAATATGTAAAAATACGTCAAAAAAGTCGAAAAATCTCGAAATATCTTAAAAATGTTGAGATATATCGAAAAATATGGAAAATGTCGAAAAACATCGAAAAATATCGAAAAATGAGGGATAATGTCGAAAAATGTCAAAGAATATCAAAACTTGTCAAAAATGTTTAAAAATATCAAAATATGTCGGAATATGTCAACAATGTCGAAAAATATCAAAAAACATCGAAAATTATCAAAAGTGTCAAAAATTATCGAAAATTATCGAAAAATATCGAAAATTATCGAAAATGTCGAAAAATATCGCAAATGTCGAACAATATCGAAAAACAACGAAAAATGCCGAAAATATCGAAAAACATCGGAAAATATCGAGAAATGTCGAAAATAATCGAAATGTTTGAGTTTTGACGATTGGCAACACTGAAAATTGAAAAACGGTTGACACCACTGAATTGCGCTCGAAAAGACGGTTCTAGAGAGGTGCGGGTCGATGGGGTTCGTAAAAGTTGAAAAGTGGGTCAATTTTGGGTGCTTTTTACAGTGTAGTCGCGAGTTGGGTCCTTTTTATCGAAAAACGGTGGGCGCCAATGAACTGGACGCGAAAAGACGCTTCCGGGGAGGTACGGGTCGACGGGGTTGAGAAAAGTTGAAAATTGGACCAATTACGGGTGCTTTTTACAGTGTAGTCGCGAGCTGGGTCCATTTTTTCGTAAAACGGTGTGCACCAATGAACTAGACGCGAAAAGACGCTTCCGGAGAGGTACGGGTCGACGGGGTTGGAAAAAGTTGAAAAATTTTTTTTTTGTTTATTCCGTGAAAACTTTAATAATTTTTTTCAGTGCCTTAATGAGGGTTGGCAGGATTTGCACCAGGCGTTTCGGTGCCCAGGAGTGACCCTTAAGATACCCTAAAAATTTCAACTCTCTAGCTCAACTCCTTCGAGTGGAACAGACAGACAGACAGACAGACAGACAAACAGACAGACAGACAGACACCAGATCGATTACATAAGCCCGCTCTGAAGCTTTTTCAAAGCAGAAAGGCGGGCTAAAAACACCCGAAATTGGTCCAGATTTCAACTTTTCTCAACCCCATCGACCCGCACATGTCTGGAAGCGTCTTTTCACGTCCAGTTCAATGGCGCACACCGTTGTTCACGAAAACGGACCCAACTCGCGACTACACTGTAAAGAACACCCGAAATTAGTCCAGTTTTCAACTTTTCTCAACCCCATCGACCTGCACCTCTCTGGAACCGTCTTTTCGCGTCCAGTTCAATGGCGCCCACCGTTTTTCATGAAAACGGACCCAACTCGCGACTACACTGTAAAAAACACCCGAAATTGGTCCAGATTTCAACTTTTCTCCACCCCATCGACCAGCACCTCTCTGGAAGCGTCTTTTCGAGCGCAATTCAGTGGTGCCAACCATTTTTCAATTTCCAGTGTTGCCAATCGTCAAAACTCAAACATTTCGATTATTTTCGACATTTCTCGATATTTTCCTGTATTTTCGACATTTTTCGTTGTTTTTCGATATTTTTTGATATTATTCGACATTTGCGGTATTTTTCGACATTTTTCGACATTTTCGATAATTTTTGATATTTTTCGATAATTTTTCGATAATTTTCGATAATTTTCGATAATTTTTGACATTTTTGATAATTTGCGATGTTTTTTGATATGCTTCGACATTTTTGACATATTCCGACATATTTCGACATTCGTAAACATTTTTTACAATTTTCGATATTCTTCGACATTTTTCGACATTATCCCTCATTTTTCGATGTTTTTCGACGATTTTCGACATTATCCAAATTTTTCGATGTATCTCAACATTTTTGAGATATTTCGAGATTTTTCGACATTTTTTAACGAATTTCTACATATTTCGACAATTTTTGAAATTTTCGACACCCCTCGACGCCTTTACCATTAAAATTGGTTCGACGAGCGTAATTCAGTGTTGCCATCTGCTGCCAAATTAAATCCGAGTTCAACCGTTCCACCTGAGGCCGAACTCACGTATTTCGTCATTTTTCGAGATTTCCGACTCCCCTTTTTTGCCGAATAACTGACCGTTTAGTCACTATCGGCACGTTTTCAAAGCAGAAGGGAGGGCTGTAGTTTCGGTGGTTCACCGTTACAAACTGCCTCTCTCCGAAGAGAATGCCTTTACGGGCCGCAGGCCCGATCATTTACAAGCTAAGAGGACGTTCTGTGTGACTTAGGGGTCGGGCCGAAGGCCCGACCGAACGCCGCCGGCAGGCCAAGCAGGCACGACCCCTGCCGAACGGAGTTGCCAGCGTAGCAAAGCGGAGCTGGCAACGACGTTTGGCGGAAGGGCGGGCCTGCTTGTTTTTTTTACGAGCCTGCATGGTTTAAGATTTACTCATCTAAGCCAGGGGGCTGCCCAGGCGCGTAATTAGGGGCGATGGGGGCGATCGCCCCCCCCTCGGGTCCCCGAAGGGGACCCAAATTCCCCCGTAAGACCGAGGTTATGTACGAAATCGACGCCCGAAGGGCGTCGACTGATGTCTCAGCAGGCGCCATTGCGCTATTTTGCCTACAAAGTGACTAAGTTTAGCAAATTGTCTCACCACCGTTTTTTTTTCGCGCTCGCTACGCTCGCGAAACTTTTCATTGCCTTACTCGTAGTAGATTTAAGGTGCCAACATGTGTCTCTGCCCACATTTTGCCCACAAAGTAATCCTAAAGATACGCGAATGTACGCCCTGATACGATTCTATTGTGGCAGATTTTAGTGGCCCACACGGTAATTTTCGCTATAATAACTCAAAAAAATTTGCGCTCGCTTCGCTCGCAAGATTTTTTTTCGAATCAGCGTGAATAAGGCTGACATGCACATTTTATGACTTCTACGGCAAATTTTTCGCGCTCGCTTCGCTCGCGATATTTGTCTCTACTAACTCCTTGTGGGTAGGCAACCCGCGACACATCGCCCCCCCCGTCACACTCGCCCTAATTACGCCCCTAGGGCTGCCACCCCCTGGACCCCCGCTTTTCTTTATTACGAGCCCGCATGATTTGAGATTTACTCATTTAAGCCAGGGGGCTGCCGCCCCCTGGACCCCCGCTTTTCTTTATTACGAGCCCGCATGATTTGAGATTTACTCATTTAAGCCAGGGGGCTGCCGCACCCTGGACCCCCGCTTTTCTTTATTTAAAATAGGACAGGGGGCTGCCGCCCCCTGGACCCCCGCTCGCCTCTTTTCAATATGTAACCAATTTTCCAAGTTTTACGCGAAGGGCCCGAGCCCCAAAACCCTTCTCCGCAGAGCCAAACAGACAAAATTTTTGCCCCAAGGATCGCATCTCGACAGATTACCCTGAAAACGACACCCAACATGCATTTTGACGACTTTTCGTCCACATTTACCGCTGGAGCGGCTAAACAGTAAGAGATAGAGCAAAACGGACGAAATTTTCGTCCAGAGAGTCGCAACTCGCCGAAATACCCCTTAGGACACCATAAAATTTTCTAATTTTTACAATGTTATTTTTTTAAAATGTATATCAATTTTTAGCAGGGTCAATTTTTGAGCTAGAGTGTTCATATTTGAACTCGTCCGAGCTTTTTAGGCCAAGAAGCTACAGTAAAAATTTCAGGTCGATATCTTGACTCGTTCTTGAGTTATCGTGCGAACAGACACACAGACCGACACACAGACAGACAGACAGACACACAGACAGACAGACACACGGACATTGAACTTTTTTAGCACTCCAGTGGCGTAATAGGCTTCGCTATCGCTCAGCCAATTATTATAGGTATTATAGATGTATTATAGGTATTATAAGTACTAGGTAGATGTACGCCAGACACCGTCTCTCGTAACAGGCTTCGCGATAGATCGCGAAACACTGTTACGCTGCGACCGGCCTGCGTACATCTACCTAGGCCTGCGGCGCTGGCGAGCCTGCATGATTTAAGATATACTCGTTTTAGCCAAGGGTCTGCCGCCCCCTGGACCCCCGCTTTTCTTTATTACGAGCCTGCATGATTTGAGATTTACTCATTTAAGCCAGGGGGCTGCCGCCCCCTGGACCCCCGCTTTTCTTTATTTAAAATAGGCCAGGGGGCTGCCGCCCCCTGGACCCCCGCTCGCCTCTTTTCATTATGTAACCAATTTTCCAATTTTTACGCGAAAGGCCCGAGCTTTTTAGGCCAAGAAGCTACAGTAAAAATTTCAGGTCGACATCTTGACTCGTTCTTGAGTTATCGTGCGAACAGACACACAGACCGACACACAGACAGACAGACAGACACACGGACATTGAACTTTTTTAGCACTCCAGTGGCGTAATAGGCTTCGCTATCGCTCAGCCAATTATTATAGGTATTATAGATGTATTATAGGTATTATAAGTACTAGGTAGATGTACGCCAGACACCGTCTCTCGTAACAGGCTTCGCGATAGATCGCGAAACACTGTTACGCTGCGACGGGCCTGCGTACATCTACCTAGGCCTGCGGCGCTGGCGAGCCTGCATGATTTAAGATTTACTCGTTTTAGCCAAGGGGCTGCCGCCCCCTGGACCCCCGCTTCGAGCCTGCATCGTTTAAGATTTACTCATTTAAGCCAGGGGGCTGCCGCCCCCTGGACCCCCGCTTTTCTCTATTACGAGCCTGCATGATTTGAGATTTACTCATTTAAGCCAGGGGGCTGCCGCCCCCTGGACCCCCGCTTTTCTTTATTCAAAATAGGCCAGGGGGCTTCGGCCCCCTGGACCCCCGCTCGCCTCTTTTCATTATGTAACCAATTTTCCAATTTTTACGCGAAAGGCCCGAGCCCCAAAACCCTTCTCCGCAGAGCCAAACAGACAAAATTTTTGCCCCAAGGATCGCATCTCGACAGATTACCCTGAAAACGACACCCAACATGTATTTTGACGACTTTTCGTCCACATTTACTGCTGTAGCGGCTAAACAGTAAGAGATAGAGCAAAACGGCCGAAATTTTCGTCCGAAGGGTCGCAACTCGCCGAGATACCTCTTAGGACACCATAAAATTTTGTAATATTTAAAATCCAATTTTTTAAAAAAATATAAATTAATTTTTAGCAGGGTTAATTTTTGAGCTAGAGTGTTCATATTTGAACTCGTCCGAGCTTTTTAGGCCAAGAAGCTACAGTAAAAATTTCAGGTCGATATCTTGACTCGTTCTCGAGTTATCGTGCGAACAGACACACACACAGACAGACAGACAGACAGACACACAGACAGACAGACACACGGACAGACAGACAGACGAACATTGAACTTTTTTAGCACTCCAGTGGCGTAATAGGCTTCGCTATCGCTCAGCCAATTATAGGTACTAGGTAGATGTACGCCAGACACCGTCTCTCGTAACAGGCTTCGCGATAGATTGCGAAACACTGTTACGCTGCGACGGGCCTGCGTACATCTATCTAGGCCTGCGGCGCTGTCGAGCCGGCATGATTTAAGATTTACTCGTTTTAGCCAGAGGGCTACCGCCCCCTGGACCCCCGCTTTTCTTTACTAGGTAGATGTACGCCAGACACCGTCTCTCGTAACAGGCTTCGCGATAGATCGCGAAACACTGCTACGCTGCGACGGGCCTGCGGACATCTACCTAGGCCTGCGGCGCTGTCGAGCCTGCATGATTTAAGATTTACTCGTTTTAGCCAGGGGGCTGCCGCCCCCTGGACCCCCGCTTTTTCTTTCTTTTTTTTTTTTTTTTACGAGCCTGCAAGGTTTAAGATTTACCCAACATGCATTTTGACGACTTTTCGTCCACATTTACCGCTGTAGCGGCTAAACAGTAAGAGATAGAGCAAAACGGACGAAATTTTCGCCCAAAGGGCCGCAACTCGCCGAGATACCCCTTAGGACACCATAAAATTTTGTAAATTTAAAAATCTTTTTCTTTTAAAAATTAATAGGTAGATGTACGCCAGACACCGTCTCTCGTAACAGGCTTCGCGATAGATCGTGAAACACTGTTACGCTGCGACGGGCCTGCGTACATCTACCTAGGCCTGCGGCGCTGGCGAGCCTGCATGGTTTAGGATTTACTCATTTAAGCCAGGGGGTTGCCGCCCCCTGGACCCCCGCTTTTCTTTATTACGAGCCTGCATGATTTAAGACTTACTCATTTAAGCCAGGGGGCTACCGCCCCCTGGACCCCCGCTTTTCTTTATTACGAGCCTGCATGATTTGAGATTTACTCATTTAAGCCAGGAGGCTGCCGCCCCCTGGACCCCCGCTTTTATTCATTTGAAATAGGCCAGGGGGCTGCCGCCCCCGGACCCCCGCTCGCCTCTTTTCATTATGTAACCAATTTTCCAATTTTTACGCGAAGGGCCCGAGCCCCAAACCCCTTCTCCGCAGAGCCAAACAGACAAAATTTTTGCCCCAAGGATCGCATCTCGACAGATCACCCTGAAAACGACACCCAACATGTATTTTGACGACTTTTCGTCCACATTTACCGCTGTAGCGGCTAAACAGTAAGAGATAGAGCAAAACAGTCGAAATTTTCGCCCGAAGGGTCGCAACTCGCCGAGATACCCCTAAGGACACCATAACATTTTGTAATATTTAAAATGTTATTTTTTTAAAAAAATACAAATCAATTTTTATTTAAAAAAATACAAATCAATTTTTAGCAGGGTTAATTTTTGAGCTAGAGTGTTCATATTTAAACTCGTCCGAGCTTTTTAGGCCAAGAAGCTACAGTAAAAATTTCAGGTCGATATCTTGACTCGTTCTCGAGTTATCGTGCGAACAGACACACACACAGACAGACAGACAGACAGACAGACAAACAGACAGACACACGGACATTGAACTTTTTTAGCACTCCAGTGGCGTAATAGGCTTCGCTATCGCTCAGCCAAAAATCAATTTTTAGCACGGTCAATTTTTGAGCTAGAGTGTTCATATTTGAACTCGTCCGAGATTTTTAGGCCAAGAAGCTACAGTAAAAATTTCAGGTCGATATCTTAACTCGTTCTCGAGTTATCGTGCGAACAGACACACAGACAGACAGACAGACAGACAGACAGACAGACAGACAGACAGACAGACGGACACTGAACTTTTTTAGCACTCCAGTGGCGTAATAGGCTTCGCTATCGCTCAGCCAATTACTAGGTAGATGTACGCCAGACTACGTCTCTCGTAACAGGCTTCGCGATAGATCGCGAAACACTGTTACGCTGCGACGGGCCTGCGTACATCTACCTAGGCCTGCGGCGCTGGCGAGCCTGCATGATTTAAGATTTACTCATTTTAGCCAGGGGGCTGCCACCCCCTGGACCAACGCTTTTTTTTATTACGAGCCTGCATGATTTGAGATATACTCATGTAAGCCAGGGGGCTGCCGCCCCCTGGACCCCCACTTTACTTTATTTAAAATAGGCCAGGGGGCTACCGCCCCCTGGACCCCCGCTCGCCTCTTTTCATTATGTAACCAGTTTTCCAATTTTTACGCGAAGGGCCCGAGCCCCAAAACCCTTCTCCGCAGAGCCAAACAGGCAAAATTTTTGCCCCAAGGATCGCATCTTGACAGATTACCCTGAAAACGACACCCATTATGCATTTTGACGACTTTTCGTCCACATTTACCACTCTAGCGGCTAAACAGTAAGAGATAGAGCAAAACGGACGAAAATATCGCCCAAAGGGTCGCAACTCGCCGAGATACCCCTTAGGACACCATACAATTTTGTAATTTATAAAATCTATTTTATTAAAAAATATAAATCAATTTTTGGCAGGGTCAATTTTTAAGCTAGAGTGTTCATATTTGAACTCGTCGGAGCTTTTGAGGCCAAGAAACTACAGTAAAAATTTCAGGTCGATATCTTAACTCGTTCTTGAGTTATCGTGCGAACAGACACACAGACAGACAGACAGACAGACAGACAGACAGACAGACAGACACACGGACATTGAACTCTTTTAGCACTCCACTGGCGTAATAGGCTTCGCTATCGCTCAGCCAATTACTAGGTAGATGTACGCCAGACACCGTCTCTCGTAACAGGCTTCGCGAAAGCTCGCGAAACACTGTTGCGCTGCGACGGGCCTACGTACATCTACCTAGGCCTGCGGCGCTGGCGAGCCTGAATGATTTAAGACATACTCATTTAAGCCAGGGGGCTGCCGCCCCCTGGACCCCCGCTTTTCTTTATTACGAGCCTGAATGATTTGAGATTTACTCATTTAAGCCAGGGGGCTGCCGTCCCCTGGATCCCCGCTTTTATCTATTAAAAATAGGCCAGGGGGCTACCGCCCCCTGGACCCCCGCTTGCCTTTTTACATTTTGTTATCAATTTTCCAATTTTTACGAGAAGGCGCCGAGCGCCCAAACCGTTCTCCGCGAAGCCAAACGGACAAAATTTTCACCCAGAAGGGTCGCATCTCTCGACAAATTACCCTGGATACGACACTCAGCATGCATTTTGACGACTTTTCGTCCACATTTATCGCTGTAGCGTCTAAACAGTAAGAGATAGAGCAAAACTGACGAAATTTTTGTCCAGAGAATCGCATCTCGACAAATTACCCTGAAAACGACACCCAACATGCATTTTGACGACTTTTCGTCCACATTTACCTCTGTAGCGGCTAAACAGTAAGAGACAGAGCAAAACGGACGTAATTTTCGCCCATAGGTCGCAACTCGCCGAGATACCCCTTAGGACACCATAAAATATTGTTATTTTTAAAATCTAATTTTTTTAAAAAATATGAATCATTTTTTAGCAGGGTCATTTTTCGAGCTAGATTCTTCATATTTGAACTCGTCCGAGCTTTTTAGGCCAAGAAGCTACAGTAAAAATTTCAGGTCGAAATCATAACTCGTTCTCGAGTTATCGTGCGAACAGACACACAGACAGACAGACAGACAGACAGACAGACAGACAGACAGACAGAGAGACAGACAGACAGACACACGGACATTGAACTTTTTTAGCACTCCAGTGGCGTAATAGGCTTCGCTATC
>JAHWGI010001107.1:1247500-1261564 GCA_029379305.1 Frankliniella fusca | reverse complement strand
GATCCTACCCACGGAGCTTGATCTAGGGGTGCAAAACAGTCACTCAGCTCGACAGCCAGTGGATCCCAGGATGCCGACTGAAAAGGGGGCTGCGGGTGCTAGCCCTGCAGAGGAAAAAGAACTCTTATTACTACAAGGTTAAAGACAACAAACTAGTTTCGAAAGATTAGCACTAATTTCAGATAAAATAAAAGACTGAGATAAGTATTACGTGGCTAGAGATTTTTCATTTCTTCCTCAGAAAAAAAGCTAAAAAGGATTACTTTGATAAAAATTCTAAAATATCAGCAAAGAATTGAAAAAAAAACAAAAAAAACTTAATGACTTTATGTCCTTAGTAAGTCTAGGGGTACAAAAGAGTCAACCTGCACAATCCCTGCAAATCCTGGGGAAAAAAAAATTCTGACCCAAAATCCCAAAAATCCAAAGCCTTGCCATTTTGATAGATAGGGTGTCAGGGCGCGACTACACAGCCGAAGAAGGTATTATAATCCGCCTTCACGGGGCCCATCCACCACTCCTGAAAAGGAAAACGTAGAGACCGCGCCCTAGGGCCTCCCCGAATCGGGCGAATGCGGGGGCACCCCAACCACGCTCCACGCATGATCAGGCCGGCGCAACCACCAAGCGCAACCGGGGTCCTGCGGTAGGGAAGGGGTAAATATACAATACAAAGCAATTAACCTGCCACCTTGCCGATGTCCTCCCGCTGCCGGCCCCGCCGGCCCTCCCCTGCCGGCTCCACAAGCCCGCACACAGCCAGCTGCCTACTCCGCCCCATCCTCCCCCTCACTAGCCGGCTCCAACGGGGGCAGGGCCACCATACCTCTGCCCTCCCCGCCCTCCTCCGCCGACGAGTCGCCCTCCTCCGAGGAAACGTCCTCGTCCAGAGCCTCCCGGACGTGCGTCGCCAGCCCGAGCTTGTCGCGGGCCAGCGCAACCCAACCGCCTGCAGGGGCGAGCAGCCGGGCAAGGTCCGCCGTCAGGGCCGAGTTGAAAGTGTGGCACACGCGGCCCACCTTCTTGCGCCCCACCGCAAACTGTAGCACCCGCCGGAGAGGATGCGCAGGGGGGCAGCGCAGGATGTGGCCCCAGTACGGCACCCGCGCCCCCCATGGCCCTGGTGATGGAGGCCTTCCTGTTCTCGTCGCCTTCCAGCCGCACCAGGCCTCTCCGCGGCCGCCGCGCCGACGCCAGCAGGGCGCCCGTCATGACCCTCAACCCCCCCCCTCCCCACGCCCCCTAGCAGCGTCCGTCGCAGCCCGGAGAACGACGTGTCGACAGGCTTAAACGGGCGTCGCACACACTACCACCACGCCGGCGACCCCGCGAAGCCCCGTCTTGAGCTTGCCGGACAGCAACCGGAGCACGCTGCCGGAGACCGGGGCCGGCCCGGATCCCGGATCCGCACCTGAAGGCCAAGGCCCAGGCAGTCCCGGCCAGGTCCATCCGCCGGCTCCCGGGCGCGCCAGTGACCTGTAGGGACTCAGGAAAGCAGGACACCAAGGAGGACCGTAAGTGCAGCACTAACCCTGAGACCGTGAACACCGCCGCAGCCACCCCCTCCGCCTCCCGGTGCATCGCACATCGCACAGAGACGGAGGCGTGGGGCCCGGCCGGCCACCCGGCGAGCCAAGAGCCCTTGCAGCCAGAGGGTGCGCGAGCACCGCGCCGCCGGGCCCAGCGGCCGAACTCGGGGAAGGAGCACTCATCCTGATACACCTCCTCACCCTCAGCCCGGAGGAGGCCGTCCAGCGCGCCCCGGCGCAGGAGGGCGTTACCGCACCCTGCCGTGGACCAGGACCAGCCCGGACTCATGGCCCAGGGGGACCCCATCCAGCCCCAGCCAATGGCTGCCAGCCGCGCCAGCGACCTGGAAGGACTCACAGAAACAGGGCACAGGGCTGGGCACCAGGAAGGACTGTAAGTGCAGCACTATCACTGTGACCCAGCGCAACGCTGACCGGGGCGGAGGAAAGGACACTCGCCCTCTCCCACCGCCTCGACCTGGAAGGCGACCGTGCAGCGTGCCCTGGCGCAGGAGGCCGCCACGGCGGAGCGACTCGCGGAACTAGAGGACTGGCCGGCCGAGCAGCAGGAGGGCGGAGAGTGACTGGCAGCGGAATAAAGAAGAAGAAGACCGCGACGGTGAAGTCCGGACGTTTGTAGTCCACAACCTGAAAAGGCGGGCAGAGCAGACACACACACAAACACACGGGACCCTTGCTAACGAGGAGAGACGCGTTCGGACATATCAGCAGGGCGGCAGAGCGGACATGCGAGTAACACTCAAGCAATAAGTCTAACCAAAACCCTCCCAGGTAGGGGGCACGAGGAGCCTTGCCACGACAAGGAAAGGCTAGTCCAATCCTTGTAAAAGACAACAAACTAGTTTCGAAAGATTAGCTCTAATTTCAGATAAAATAAAAGACTGAGATAAGTACTACGTGGCTAGAGATTTTTCATTTCTTCCTCAGAAAAAAAGCTAAAAAGGATTACTTTGATAAAAATTCTAAAATATCAGCAAAGAATTGAAACTTAATGACTTTATGTCCTTAGTAAGTCTAGGGGTACAAAAGAGTCAACCTGCACAATCCCTGAAAATCCTGGGGAAAAAAAATTTCTGACCCAAAATCCCAAAAATGCAAAGCCTTGCCATTTTGAAGGCGAAAATCATCGAATCTCTCCGATTGCTTTCAAATTTGCAGGGAACCTTCGTTACACTCTAGGAAGAGAATGCCATCGGCCAGAACCGATACAACGGTCTCACTCTTAGAGAAATGAGCAAAATACCCGCCTCAGAGCTTTCAGGAATCATTAAATTTCACTGATTTGGCATGAAATCAAGGACTGAATAAAGTCTGACTTCTGAATAGATTTTATGTTTGCTCCCAAGGAATAGAGCCAGAAAGGACTACTTAGCCATAAAAAGTACAACATATGGGCAAAGATTTTACCACTTTATGAGTTTCTGTTCTTTTTTTATGTATGGGAAAGGAAGTGAATTCTCCTATAATTCCTCACACACTTTTACTCTTACAATTCTGAGAAGATTGCAACATTTTTTGCACAAAAATCAAGAGGCTTAGAGCACTGGCTCATTACACTGTGGCTAAAACAAGTAATGCGTACCTTCACAATACTGAGATCCAAGCAATATAAGAGGTTTTAATCACTGCTACCTCAACACTGAATCATTTATTTTTAAAACCCTTACACATCCATATGGGCATGAGTCACTAGGTTGAAAAAGTGGCAATCAATCCTGTCCTTTCTACACTGAATAACAGATATACCCTGATTTGTTATAATCCTACCACAGCAATAGAAGTTCAAGTATTTCGATTTTATAATATTAATAACGACTAAGTTCAACTCAACACTTCTGGCAAACAAAAACCACAGTAATATAATATAAATTAAATCAGACAATGGGACAGAAAACAAGGACAGTTTCAGCAGCTGCTTTTGTTATAGCCCTTCCTCAGGGAAACGACCGACTTATTTACATTTTTTAGAGAGGTGTTAAAATTTAGAGGCAGGGTGAAGATGGTTTCATTGAAAGTGTGACACCTCACCCAGAACAATACTCGTTCTTCTCACCACGAAAGTGATGTAAATGGTAAAGAACGAGTAAAAACAAGGTCCCAATTCTCACCTGCATGTTTTGTCTTGTGTTTCTCCTCCAGGACGTTGTCACAGCTCATCAAGACTTGGTCCATCTTGGTGACAAGATGCTCTTGGTGGAATATTCCAGTCAGGCGCTGCACCAACAAAACAACCTGGGAGGGAGGAGAGGAGCGGAGGGGCCAGCTGTGCCAAACCTGTATAATGGAGGATATTGCACAATAAATATTGATGTAACAACAAATGTAAGTGCACAATAAACCCGACTCGAAGCTTTCTAAAAACACTAAATTTCATGAATTTCCCATGAAATCAAAGACTGAAAAAAGTGTAAATTGACAAATAATGTTGGAACTAACTAATTAATTTATTCTTACACAGGTTTCCAAAGAAGCATTCTGGATCCTCTAGAGGAGCAGTGGGTTCAACTTCCAGGACTGATTGGCCTGTTGGTCAAATCTTGAAGACAATATATCAACGTGAAGAAGAGAAGTCAGCCAACTGACCTGAGAACAAGAAAATCAAAGTAAGATTCAAATCTATTAGACAACCGTCTAATAGTGGGTATACAAAACAAGAGCCAAATTGAACACAAAATGAATTTTGAGATAAGTATGGAACTCATTCATTTCTTAATTATGTGCTACAGAGGTAGAAGTGTAAAGCGTGATGTGAGTAGAGTGAGTCCATTTTCATCTCAGATTGTGTTAGTTTTCCCAGGGACACTTGGGCCCTTGCTCGGTTTAGGCATGTTTCTTCACAAGTATATTCACCATCTCCCCACAACCTGCATAGAATGTTAAACACCCAAAAATGTTCAAATATCAGACAAATACAAAGAACTGATTTTGATTTACTAAATATATGCAGAACTTTCATCAGGTTTGCAAAAACAAGCCAGCAAAGCCAAACATAACCTCCCATCTCTCACATCTTAAACCTTCATCACTCCACTTTCGCAATCGAGAAAATGTCCAGATCTATACGCTACCACGTCGACACTGGCCCACAGTCTCAGATGATCTTCCAATTGAAAAATGCAAAAAACTGAATAAATGTCAAACTTTCACCGCGCACGCACAGTCAACGACGCAACGTCAGCTCAGCAATGAGGTACTTAGCCGATACGAAATCGGCAGGAAGAAGAAGCCATGGAGCCAAACAAACCTTCAATTGTTCGATGAATTCGTCTGCTAAAAGGTAGAACAATCGAAGGTTTGTTTGGCTCCACGGCTCCACGGCTTCTTCTTCCTGCCGATTTCGTATCGGCTACTCCGCGTAGAGTTAGGCCTGGCGGGCCGCTTCTTCACGGTTTTGTCTCAAACGCGCTGCCGGGGCCTGGCGACGAATGGGTTGCCTATCCAGAAGGCGCCCATTGAACAATTCATTTTTCATCGCGCAAAAAGCGAATTTCTCCCTAACCAAGACCGGTATCGTTCAACTGGCGACTGCAGGCGGACTCTAGTGCAACCCCAGACCCAGACCAGGGGCTGAGACTTTCTATTTTTCGTCAAATTTCCAAAGGCGATAGATATTATGGGAAAGTCAAATTCCCACAAAACGCCGTCTCTCTATTTCTTTTGTTAGGTTTTGCTCAACATGCTCTTGTCGAATGGGTTTCGTATGGTTTCGTATCCAAACAATGGAAACATCTCTTTTTTGACGTTTTCAGGCAATGAGGATGAAGAATTGGAGTACTGAATATAGATGGAAGTTACATTTTCAATGAATTGTTCTCACAACTCCAATCTTCATTAACTTCACAAAAGTTCCATTTTACTGTACTAAGATGTGATTAAACCACTCTAATCATTTGTATGCTATTAAAATCCCGTGAAAGTGCTTTTGTCTGGCGCTGATTCTTGGTCTCTTCGTTATTCCTTATCCAGAGCGACACTGGTACTTCACCCTTCTAAGTTCCATGAAGCGAGTAAAGAATGAATCACGTCGAATGCAATATGACCACACATCATTTCTAAGAGAGATTACGCCGCAGTGTGTGAGGCGTATATTCTCTGGTCTTTTGGTGCTCGTCCGAGCGGCTCGATCATACGCCCAGCAGGCCTCTGTCGTACACTAGCCCGCCCCGTAAGTTACCGTGTCGTCGCCTCGCTGATCAAAGGCCCGCGCTCGCGCTGTCCTGTCTTGTCATCCCCTCTGGTTATGATACTGGGACGGATTTTGTGTTGAGCGATCACTTTTCTGCGGGTGCAAAGGATGCGACGAAGAAAATAATCGGGAGTCAAGTCCATCACGTTTGTCTTTTCTTTTATTAAAATATTTACTTTTCAAGACTTTATTTTCTCTCTGTTTTTCTTTTTTTTTATAAAATAATCTCTATGAAATACTTTTGAGTTGAGATATAGGAAAGAAAAATAACATTTACGGATACACAATATGATAAAGACAAGGTTGATTTTTTTTTGTTATGTTTTTTGTTTCCTGGGGTAACATAAATCTGATTTGATGCTACATTTATCACATTATATCAATCTCACTTATAAGTTCACCTTTATAAGAATACAAAAGTTATTTTGACTGATAAAAATAGAAGCAGGGAACAGTCACTTGTTTATTTGCAGCATGGAATACTTATTACCAGATATATATCACTGAATTTCTTTCTTTGCTTTTCTGTTTTTTCCCTAGGAACATTAGTGTTCGCATTCACATATAAAGTGTTCGTTACACAAAAAGTCTAAATATAACAATAATAAAGTCTTATTGTAATGTTTCAATGCATCTATCACGTTGCTGCAACGTACAACTATCAGTACAACTAGTAAGCTTAAAATTAATAAATAGTCATTATCTTCTACATTTATCACATGAACATGAAATCACATTAGGGTCGTGTAGGATCATAGAATACTTTCAATGCGCTTGAAATACAAATAATGTTAGGACTTTTTCAGTTACGTGGCCCGCCATAGCATGGGAAATATAAGTAGCCTCCCTGGTAGAAACTATGGCACTATAGGTGACTTCACACAAGACTGAACGATATCAGGCACAACTCATCATATTTATGTTGACTCATCATATTTTTCTTTAAAATAATTATGGAAGTTACACCAGGACTCTCTCGTTATATTAGTACACAAACTAACAGCATGACTCCACTCAAAATTGTATTGTTTTGAACAATATGTGTAAAAACGTCTATGCAAGCAACAGCATGATAGGTTGATGCAAATGGAGTCATGCTGTCAAATAGAAAACTACAGCAAATTCAATTTTTTTTTCTCTTGGACAGCTGGTTTAAACTTCTCTTTTAAATAAAACAAAAAGAGCAATGTGAGTGCTTTTTCCTGATATGAAACGCAACACTGTCAAGCCTTCATTGCAACCTCTACATTAAAAAAAAAGGAAAAAAAAACACTTATGGTTTAAGAAAAATACTCAATGCTCGCCACCTGCCGAGCGGTCAAGAATAATAAGAGATACACAGCCAAAAACGTCACCTAGCCTCCCGCCCCGTCGCGTCATCCTCATCTGCGGTCCGTGGGGATCATCTTGTAGGCGGTGTAGTGCGCCGGCGCCCTGGTCGCGGCCCCCGGCGCCTTGAGCGCGTCCACGCGCGCGATGTCCAGGGTCTGGCGGCGGTGGTGGCGGTGCCACACGAAGTAGCCGACGGCCAGCGAGCCCAGCACGATGAGCCCCGTGATGGCGAGCAGCGTGATGAGCAGCGTCACGCTCCCCGCGCCGTCTGCAAGGCGAGAGAGAGAGAGAGAGAGAGGGTGAGTACGGCGGCGGTGCGGAGGGAGAGAGAAGGAGAGAGACGGTGCGCGGCCATGGTCTCGATGAGCTGCACGACGGCGTGTGCGCCCCGCCAGGGTGACCCTGAGTGACGTCCAAGGGGTCCTTTCCTATAAAATTAAGCGTACACCGATTTAACAAATTTTTCTGTTGTTTCGTGTTTTTTCTTAATTTTTATTGATATTTGCAAGTTTTTGCTTCTGATTATTTTTCTTGATTTTTTTTTCTGATTTTTTCTTCTTTATTTTCTCGCTATTTTTTCTATTTTTTTTTCAGTGATTTTTGTAAGGGTGTTCACTGTTTTGAGTGGAGGACCCCTCGGCGACGTCCCTGAGTCAACGGTATGCTAGCAGTTGAGTACTACTCCCAGGGATGGTTGCCTCCGGAGTACAAAATCCCTCGGGATAATGCACTCCCCCATCTTGAGCTGTAGGAGTACAATACCCCTACAGGGGAGATGTACTCCCCGGAGAGTGTACACCATCCCCAGGGATAATGTACTACTCCACCTTCCTCCCCCTCACGAGATGGGGGAGTACAATGTCCCTAGGGAATGTGTCCTCCACAGGCGTCGCCGTAGGGATTGTGTCGCGGGGTCCTTCTCTCAAAAAAAATTAGTGTACACCCTAAAACAAAATCATCAGAAAAAATCGGAAACAAAAATCAAGAAAAATTGATTAATAACCACAAAAAAATAACTCAGAAAAAAATTCAGAAAACAATCAAGGAAAAGCACGAAAAAAAAACATCAGAAAAATCAGAAAAGTCGGTGTATGCTTGAATTTGTGGTGAAGGAGCCCTCGGGTTGGGCTGCCTGTTTGGTTGCCTATCCTGCGGGAGACGCGTAGGCTCGGTTGCCTACGTCTAGGGCGCGTGCAGGGCTGGACCGGGGAAGCGCGCGCGCTCGGAGCAAACCTACAGCGTTCCACGGCCTGAGGCGCACTTTGAAAAATTGTCTTCGTGGATTTACAGAGTTGATTTTGTTAAGTTTAGCATGTCGTGGTCTGACATATTATGACATACTATAAACTCAACTTTCTGTATCGACTCCCTGTGATGCCACTGGTCCGATCCGTGATCACATGACAATGTAGACAACCTTACACGATAAACTGAACACTTTCGACTCGCTCCATTTTATAGCATTTCACTTGAATGCTGATATCTTCACAGTTTAGGAAACAATCATAAATGATCTTTCAATTTAATATGACATTTCAACACATCAAGAATCATAACATATCAAAAAGATGGCATTTTTTGGCGTTTTTGAATGTATACAAGCCTGTCAGTAGAAAACGAGTTAGAATTTAAACTTCAAAAACATTGAACAAGGCCCTAGAAAGTAACAGGAATTGAAAAACGCGTCCTTATAAGGTTATATATTCAATAAAAATGGACGTAGGACGTTGTTATGAGTTTCGCAGGAAATGGACTACTTGCCCAGACTGAGCTGGTAGTGAGCACGATCGTGTAGTGAGAAAGAAAACAAAGCAACCTAACCAACGCATAGAACTGTTTCAAATCTTGATTTAGACTCAAGCTGCTTCTAATAGGAAGTGTCTGTCAGGATTGCACATTCATTTTGATCAGAAAGAAAAAAGTAATGTGAAAAACTATCGACCGGTAAGCATTAACCTCACCGTTCTCAAAAGTACTGGGAACAGTACTCTTGGAATCAACACTGGGAAAAATTTGAAGTGACAAAGAGGCATTAAAATGAATTTTGAGACTTTAAGTGGCAACTTGCCACTTAAAATGTCAAAATCCACTTTAATACCACTTTACCACCTAAAATTTTTTCCAGGGAATAATTGTTAAGGAACAATTTGGATATCAAAAGAATAAGCCCACAGTTAACGCAATTACACTATTTTTATCAAAGGCGTGCGACATTCGTACACTTGGATTTCCAGTGTACGGTCTGCCTCTTACGGTACATACCGTATCCTGCAAATATGTTGGGGAAGTTCAATGGGGCACATTCTATCGACAAGAAAACACAGTCAGTAACGGTACCGTAATAATAAGCTACGGTCTGACCGTACACCAAAATTACGGTACACACCGTAGGCGTACTGTAACTCCCTACGGTATTTTTAACAGTGCCCGCCCCCGGCCCGCGCCCCCGGCCCGCCATCTGCAGACGGCGAGAAAAGGAGATGAGCCGGGCACGGGCTGAACGAGGCTGTTCGTTTCCGGTTAATTCGTCCTGGCGGGCCGATGCTTGGACCTGTCACCCCCCCCCCTCCCCCCCCCCTCCCCTACCTTCTCCCCCTTCTCACTTCCACGGGGGGCGGACGTCAGGAGACAGAACGCTCTCTTTCGGTCTCGTCCAAAGGCTCCGGAAGAAGAGGGGAAAACTTTGATTACTTGTCGTATTGTGAGAGGATGGTGGGCCGCGCGCTCGCCACGCCGGAGAGAGCGAGATAGAGCGAGACAGAGAGAGAGAGAGAGAGAGAGAGAGACAGAGTGAGAGAAAGAGAGAGTGAGAGAGAGAGAGAGAGAGAGAGAGAGAGAGAGAGAGAGAGAGAGAGAGAGAGAGAGAGAGAGAGAGTGATAGAGACAGGCAGGGCGAGATATAGGGGGAGCAAGCAAGAAAAAGTGAGATGCCATGACAAAAGGGCGCGCTGCTGAGCCGCCACAGCACGGCCAGCGGAAGGGGTCCGGACTAAACAGCGCGGGCATTATCGATATCAACATCATTTTTACGAGTTGGCGTTAAGAGATAAGGCCGGGGGGGGCAGAATAATAGGCAGCGACAGACGGCCCCTGGGAGCGGGCAGGGCAGGGCAGGGCGGCGGACCGGGAATAAGGGAAACTGCGACCGGCCCGGCCAGATAGCGGGAGCTCTCCGTCAAGGGAGCAAGGCTGGGCGGGGCGGGGCGGGGCGGGGCGGGGCGGGGCGGGGCAGCGTCTCCCCTAGGAGTAGTATCGGGTTTTGGGGAGGGGTAACCGCCGTAGGCCGACCCCCCTGGAGACCACAGGGGTCTGCGCTGCGCACAGCACCAGTACTGACGGGTGCGCGGGGCTGTGAATCAAGCAAACAGTTCACCTGCGAGCGGTGCACTCTCAAAAGGTTAGACGGCCCTCCCAACTCCCCCCGGGTTCAAGCAGGAAAGTAAAATTTGATTGGTATGCAATCGCAATGATGAAAACAGATACAACAAGGAATGATTTTCCGAAAAGTTACTTTCCTGTTCTATCGGGAACTTCCCCCGGGGAATAAAAGTATTTGCCGAGTACTGTTAACTCCATTGAGTTCTGTAGTATGATAATTTTCAGCAAGAACGAGAGTGAGTGAGTGAGTGAGTGAGTGAGTGAGTGAGTGAGTGAGTGAGTGAGTGAGTGAGTGAGTGAGTGAGTGAGTGAGAGAAAGAAAGGAAGAAAGAAAGAAAGAAAGAAAGAAAGAAAGAAAGAAAGAAAGAAAGAAAGAAAGAAAGAAAGAAAGAAAGAAAGAAAGAAGGAAAGAAAGAAAGAAAGAAAGAAAGAAAAAAAGAAGGAAAGAAGGAAAGAAAGAAAGAAAGAAAGAAAGAAAGAAAGAAAGAAAGAAAGAAAGAAAGAAAGAAAGAAAGAAAGAAAGAAAGAAAGAAAGAAAGAAAGAAAGAAAGGATCGATCTTGCTGCTCCACCATTGGCCTCCACAGCTAGCTGGCGCCTGTGAATATCAGGGTAGGCCAGCCCGCTCGACGTGCGTGCGCATCTGTTTGCCTACGCTCCGGGGGCTCAACGCCCACACTCTTTTAAGTTTTTACCAGGAAATTTGCCTAGTAGCTACTGGCCGTTTAGTGCTGTCATAACTTATCAATAAATTCTTTAGTATTACTAAAAGAATAACTAGTATGACTAAACTTTTTTTTCTATAATTTAATTCCACCGTCATATTAATCCTAGATTAACGTAGTAATACTAGAAATTCTTTTAGTAATACTTCCAAATCTATTGATAAGTTATGACAGCACAGAACGCTAAGTAGTAACTTCGCAAATTTCCTAGTAAAAACTTTAGAGTGCACGCAACTGATGCACTAGATTCTAACTTTAAAGTTATTTTTTTTTAAAACCCATAAATCAATGTAAAATGGTGTTGTCCAGTTAAAAAAAAACTTTACATATTTATATACCGAAAAAACCAAACAGAGAAAAGAAACAGGTTTTTCTATCTTCCTCCTCATCATCATCATGTATTGATGTCGTGTGCAGGGCGCAGCTGGCGCAGCTGGCGCAGCGCACAGTCCTACCTGAGCAGGGCGGGCAGCAGTAGCCGTGCTGGTTCGTGCAGCCCGCGCAGACCACGTGCGTGCACGTGCTGGACCCGGAGCCGGCCGGATCGCACTGACAGCGCGTGCACTCGTCCGCGAACCACTCCTCGGAGGCGGCGCGCGACTGGTTGCCCCACCAGCATGCGCCCTGCTGCTGCTGCTGCTGCTGCTGCAGACCGATTCCGGTCCCGGCCCCGGGCGCCCCGGGGGACCCGGAGGTGGACGGTGTCTCGACCGCCGACGAGGACTTGTGGGCGCCGCCGCGCTCACCTGCAGGCAGTCACAAGGTCAAGGTCAAGGTCACGGCGTCGGTCAGGTCAGGGCGCGGAGGCGCACGCACAACGCGGCGCGCGCGTGGGTCGAACTGGCAATGTACTTTTTCGCACATGTGAAATGTAACTAAATAAACATGCAGATTTATGAACAAAATTGTGCCGAATTACGTTGAACATTGCGCATAGATCATAGATCTGCAGAAATTATTACAGGCAGAAAAAAATGCACAAAATTAAACATATTTATTTACAATTTTCTACATAATTCAGCACGATTTTTTTTTACATAAATCTGCATGTTTATATAGGGGGTGGCAGCGGAGCGGAGCGCTCCTGGCCGGCCCATGGTGGCGGCGCGTAGCACGCGCTGCGGCGCGCTGTTTGAACTTCAGACCAAAGTTTCACCTAGAAGGAGGTGTCGGACACCCAAACATACCTGCCGCCGATTGAAGCCCATGAAAAGAGCTTTCTAACGCGACCCACATCGCTCACACAGCTGAGCGCGGCTTTCAAACCCTGATCTACAGTGTGAGTGATGTTTTTCTTCATAACTCGGCGTAGGATTATCGTATCGCAACTTAAATTTTGTTTCAGTTATCTTGCAATGTCGAAGTCTCAAATGTCTCGATTGTCACACGTCTTTGTTTTCCCAGCAGTAGCCTCACTTGTCTCAGTTAGTCTCATTAGTAGTCTCACTTGTATCAGTAGACTGATTTTTCTCAGAAGTCTCACTTGTCTCGGTAGTCTCAAGTGTCTCAGTCGTCTCAGTTTTCTCACTTGCTTATCTCATGAGTTTCAGTTTTCTTAGTTGTCTCATTAGTCTCAATAATACTTTCAACTTTCTCAGATTAGTCTCGGTTTCTCAGTTGTCTTATATAATCTCAGTTTTCTCATTAGACTCAGTAGTTTCACAATAAGTCTCACCGAGGCACACGGGGCAGCACAGGCCCTTGGGTGTGAAGTGCAGGTCGCACTGCAGGGCCGGGCAGCGCTGCTCGAAGCACTCTGCGCGGCCGCGCTCGCAGCGGCAGGAGGTGCAGTCCGACACGCGCCATGTCGTGCCGTGCGCCTGGCCGCCCGGGCACGCGGCCGGCCCGGGGCTGGAGGGGTCCACTGCAACCAAATCAGATGGTTTAAATTCCATCTTTTTTTCTTTTTTACACACGATGCACTAGTAAAACAAATGTTTAGTTCTAAACATCACCTGATGTTTAACTGCTAATGTTTAATATTTAAACACTATACCAGGTTTAGTTCAAACTATACACCAGCAGATGTTTATTTCTTAAACACTTTGCAAGTGTTCAGTTGGCTACACACTTGGCGCAGCGTGGAATCCCTATGTTTCTCCATGTGAAGCCTCTCCCAAGTGTTTACTTCTATGCATCACAAAATGTTTAACCTCTAAACATGTACGAAGTGTTTAGTTGTTAATCATATTTTCATGTTAAGTTCCTTCTATACATCATGTCATGTATAGAATTGCCAACTATACACCATGATGTATAGAAACTAAACATTTGTTTTAGAGGTGTGACCTTAAAAAAAAATCGTTTTGATTTTTCGGGGAAAATTTGTCACTTTTTGATAGATTTTAATATTTTCCCCCATTTCTGAATTTTTCCAATTAAATTTCGGTTTTCATTTTATTTTCTTCTCGAATTTTTGGATTTTTCTATATATGTCTTCTTGATTTTTTTTTAAAATTTTTATTCGTTATGTTTTTTTCAAATGATTGTTTTGGGGGGGGTCGTACAATGAATTTTCGAAGTGATTCTCCCCCCCCGGTTCAAGGAGAGCTGTCGGACTCACGCGTGTTCCTGGTGGCGTCCGCCGCGGGCGGGCCCGGGGGGCAGGTGGGGCAGCATCCCGTGGGGTCGGGGGGCAGCGGGTCGGGGCAGGCGGCCGGCGGGCAGGAGGTCACCTCGCAGAGCACGCGGCCCAGTAGGCAGCGGCACGCGCCCGCGCACCCCGCCCCCGGCCCCGCCCCCGGCCCCGCCCCCGGGCCCGCCCCCGCCCCCAGCACCGCCCCCGGGCCGCCGGCGCACAGGGACAGCTCGGCAGCCAGCTCGGCCATGCGGCGCAGCGCGGGCGTGGCGTCCCTGCACGAGGCTAGCTCGCACAGCGTGCGGCCCGCCGAGCA